>AYEL01078747.1:0-58989 GCA_000484575.1 Olivierus martensii
TTCGTGCCTGCTCATCATTCACCAGTAACTATCCACCTCTACTTGAAGTAATGTGGATATTTATTTCTCTTCTTATTTACTCCTACAATGAATGCTGAAAGAAAAAGGATATCAAAGCTACAGCTATTCAAGTGATCAACTTAGAAGATTAGCACGTTCAACACATTTCTTTTTTACCTTATACATAAAAATTTAATTAATATATTTGAAAAATTCTTGGCAATGATCACCCATTTTAAACGCATTATTTATCCCGATTATTGCGGATTCGAATATTGCGGTATTTTTCATGGCAACATTAACAGCGATAATCGAGGTATTCCTGTAGTTTGGTAATTATGTTTTAATCATAACAAAACATATTTTTCAACAATATTTGTTTTTTCTTAATATTATCAATATTGTTGATTACTGCTATTAAAATTCTTATAAGGGATGGAAATGCTTATTAATATTTGTTTTCCTGACAAAAGTTTTATTTTTGTTTCAGTATTCTTAAAAGTTCACTTTGGAGATTTTTTTTGAAGTGTCATCTAATAATGAATCTAAAAACAGCTTTTAAATTGTGTGATTCAGTTTTATCATAGTCATTCAGTTTTATCAACATTAATACTGATGAAACATTTAATAATTTCTACTAAATAAAATAATTTTATAATTCTACTCCATATGCTTTTATCAATATTCTTTTCTTCTTTTGAGGAACTTAGTACTTAGAATAAGGCATTTAGTGAATAATGCTGGTTCTGGGTTATTTCTATACTGAAAATATGGTTGGATATCTAATACAACACTAGTTTGAATTTTAAGAAGTTTTTTACTTTAATTGAATTTGAAAAGTTTTAGCTATTATTTTTAAGAAAGATTATAATTTTCTATTTTTACTTTGTTTAAAAAGTTTATAAAATTGGAAAATATATATAGCTGAATTAATAATCAAAAATGCAATTATCATCAACTATATTAATCAAAATTGACAGCATTAAAAAAGATGTTTGCAATTTTTTTTTAATAATAATATATTTTCCTTTATATTTTATATAATAGCTTTTTAAGAAATTTTTTAATTTTTAATTTTTTCAAACTAGGTACTACAGTATAAAAATGCAGTGTCTTTATTATTTATGATTTGTTTCACTGATTATTGAAATGTCATTACTAAAATATAATTGTTATTTTTCCTGGATCTTGGATATGGACCCAGGATGTCGACACCTACTTGATCTCCGGGTTCTGTAATTGGTGTGCTTTGCATTAGTCCAGCCGGATGTTGTTGGTCGAATTTGACGGTTTGACAGACATGACAAGATAAGACATATTCTTTAATATCGTGGCCATGGCTGGCCAATAGTACTTTTGCTGCAGCTTTTTCAAAGTTTTTCTGACACCCAGATGACCGGCAGTCGGATGATCGTGTAATTCTTGTAAAATAGTATTTCTAAGATTCTTGGGGATCACGGATCTAAAGCCTCCAGATTGATCGGTTTTTCTGGTATAATACAAAATGTCATTAGTCAAGGTATAGTGTCTTGACTTATCTATTATTTCTGTGGCTAATGTTGGGTCTGGAAGTAGACTGCCAGTTGCTAAATAATCGTATATTCCTCTCCACTCGTCGTTTTGTTGCTCATTAATTAACTTGTCTTTTCCGGAAATGGAGAGAATGGCGCATATGCGGGAACAGTAGTCATCATCCTTTTCATTGTTATCAGTTGTGTTGGGAGACCTGGAGAGTGCATCTGCTAGCTGATTCTCTGTTCCTTTAATGTGTTGTACTGAAAAATTGAATTCTTGTAATCATAATGCCCATCTCATTAGCCTACCTGTGAGGTTGGTTGAACTTTGTAGCCATTTTAGTGCAGTGTGATCGGTTACGACCGTGAATTCGGTGTCGTCGAGATATCTCCGGAACTTCTTGACGGCCCATACAATGGCCAGACACTCCAATTCCGTGGTAGAGTAGTTCCGTTCCGCTTTATTCAATGTTCTACCAGCATGGGCGATGACTCCCTTCTGGCATAATACTGCTCCTAGTCCGACACAACTTGCATCCCTGTGCAATGTATATCGTTCTCCTTCTTTTGGTAATTGTAATATTGGAGCGTAGATGAGTGCTTGTTTTAACGTTTCAAAGGCTTTTTGACATGCTTCTGTCCAGGACCACCTAGTTCGTTTTCTTCATAGTTGGTATAGCGGTTCAGCGATCATAGCATAATTTGGAATGAAGTACCAACTACACATTCCTAAAAAGGTGCTTAATTGTTTAGTATTTTTCGGAGTGTCAAATTTACTTACTGCCTTGACCTTATCTGGCTCCGTCATGATTCCTCAATTATCGATTTTGAATCCCAGGTAATGGACATCCGGTCTGCAGTGCAGAAATGGCTTTTGGATAATTTTACGGTCAATCCAGCCCTTGACAACTTTCCTAGTACCGTGCTGATGTGCTGCAAGTGTTCTGCAAAGGAGGAAGAGTAAATAATTATGTCATCTAAATATACCTCACAGAAGGTGCCTTTTATATCTTTCAGAACTTCATTCATTAGTCTCTGGAATGTGGCTGGGGCATTTTTAAGCCCAAAGGGCATCACTAGGAATTGGTATAGCCCTTGGTTTGTAATGAATGCAGTCTTTTCCCTATGTTCGGCCTTTATGGGAACTTGCCAGTATCTGCAGATAAATCGAGAGTGGAGATAAATTTTGCATCTTTTAGAGATTTCATTAATTCAGAAATGATAGGAAGAGGAAATTTGTCAGTAACAATTACCTGATTTAATTTTCTGTAATCTACGCACAATCTTCAGTCTCCCGTCTTCTTTTTTACCATGACGACTGGGGATGCCCACGGCGACTTAGATGGTTGTATAATTCCGTCCTTTTTCATTTCGTCTATTTGTCTATTCATTTCATTAGCTTCACCGGTGAGTAACTATATGGCTTACTGAACACTGGTTTGGCATCTTTGGTGTCAATTGCGTGCTCCACCATGTTGGTTAGTCCTGACTTATCATTAAAAATTAGCGGAAATTGTAACAAGGTGTCTTTTAATTGGACTAATCTGTCTGTTTCCAAGGTAGTCTGTAAGTCAGCGAGAATTTCGTCACTATCCCTCTCTCTCCTGTCGTCGTCGACTTTAAGTTCCAATTCGGCCTCTTCAAAATTTAACGAAACAGTGTTTTTGGACGAAATAGAGTCCCAACAAACATGGCACCGCCAAATCTGGTATAACCATACAAATTTGTTTTAATGTGACATTAGGATGTTTTATAGCCATGATAAAAGTCAACAAAGTCCTATATTCTTCTCCTTGTACGGCTAACTATACCGTCGGACCTGGGTGGAGGCGAATATGTGGATCCTTTTTTAATATTTTCTTCCACACATTCTCACTAATGGTGGTGTTATCGGCTCCGGTATCTATCCGAGCATTCACAATAATAATAATAATAATAAAAATAGAAATGAAGGGCAATTTTGTTTTACTTGTAATTGATAGTCCAACGAAAGAGGTTTTTTCCATTGTAGAGGCACAAGCCTCCTGCCTCTTCTAGTTTCCCTGACGCTGTTGATTTCTACTGGGTTGATAAGTCTGACTTTGGGTATTATTATTGGAGGCCGGCCTATTGGGCCTTTGTGGGCAATCCCTCGAAAAATGACCCCAATTCTTACAGTTGTAACACTGAATAGATGACATTCTATTCATGTTTGGTGTCAACATGCGTGGTGAATTTCGTGGATATTCCCGTGGTTCAGCATTATTTCTTTGAGTATAAATTGGATCTGGAGGGGCCTGGGTCGGCAGATGCTGAGGACGAGGAGCCCCGTGTTGTCTTCGGAGCATGTATCGCTTTGTTGCTTTAATGACTTCGTCAACAGTTGGGAGGTGCCTATTTTCTAGGAATTCTTGCATGTTCAAAGGCATCTGCGAGATCAGGCACTGGATTATGTCATCATCAGTAGCTCGTGGTCTCCATCTTCGGTATAACCGCACAGTGTCCAGTAGAAACCTTCCACATCTCCTCGACTATCATAAGTTCGGTTAAGAGCTTGTTTAATTAAGGATACCTCGTCTAGTAGTGGAGAAAATAATGACGTCAAACGATGCTTAAAGTAGGACCAAACCCTACTGTCTCTTCTAATTCTGCCTTCGGTTCTCTACCATTTGGCCGGATTTGTCGAGTTGTGCGGCAGCGATATCCACCCATCATTCTTTATTACCCATATTTCCTGGGTAATAAAATATTGTTCCATATCAGCAAAGAAATCAGTTACATTGGTCTTACTGTCATATTTTGGTATAGGTGGCGGCAGAGCATTTATCACAACAATTGGTCGGGAGAGTGAAGGTATTTCAGGTCGAGGACGATAGGCGGACTTCTAAACCTTTGTTCTAGAGGGGACGGTTGGTGGCCTCCGGTGGCTGGTGTGTCAGATATACATCGTTCTCGTGTGAGTGGGTGGTGTCTTCCGGTAATTGGTGTGGTCCTCGAACACCTTAGTCTTGTCAGTTCTCGGTCAGAACGTTCTAGCATCTCAGTCAGGGTAGATACCCTATTCTGGAGAGCTTCCCACTGTTCAATGGAAACACTAATCATATTACTTGCCATCATTCTACAGAGATGGTTAAGTATCATAAAATGGACAAGTGACAAATCACCAACAAAGTCGCAAATTGCAAAGTCGCGGGTTAGAACAAATGACAATGTTATCAATTACAAACTAAACCTAACGTCATAACAAACTATTAGACCAATTCAAAACCAATAACTACCACAACAGGTAATCCCTGTTCGGGCGCCAATTGCAAAGTCACGGGTTAGAACAAATGACAATGTTATCAATTACAAACTAAACCTAACGTCTAACGACTCTGCAATCCAGAGTTCGGCCTGAGCTCAGGTCTCTAACTAAGTTCTAACTTAAATCTAATTAACTATTAAACAATCTAACAAAAATTAACGTCTAACCAGCAAAACGAAACCAGAACTTACAACTACAAGTAACGAATAAGTGTTCAATTGAAAACATTAAGACGATGTTAGAACCTACACTACTAATTGAAATGAATTCTCAAACAAGTTAACTAACAAAAAAGTATAAATTTATTAGACTCAGGACACTTACAAAAGTGTTAATTAAAGTTAATTTTATTTAAACAATATAAAGCACAATGAAATAAACAACAAAAGTTATTTAATCCAATTCAAATATCCAAACTCCACAAGAAATAAACCTTAAATGCTACTTAAATACTAATACCTCCACCACCGATACAAACTTCAAATAATCGTCGATCCTTACAAGAACTCAAATGTCACTAGCCAACTCTACGTTTGATACAACACCTCAGTTGGCTTGTCGGATGCATCAACTTTTATACCAAGTGACTTACAATCCTGCACTTTGCTCATTTGCATACTTATATGTAACAAATTTAAAGTTATTAGGTTACAGATCGATTCATTCATGTCATCTTCTTTACAATTAATTTATATTCCAAACAAAACATCAATACGAGATCATTCTTACATTCTCATATCGGACCAGTGGTAAAATTAGGTAAATTATATGATGATGTCATTATCCGGGACAGCTCTTCCGGAGGACGATTAAATTAGATGATGATGTCATTATCCGGGACAGCTCTTCCGGAGGACGATTCTCGATTCCGTATCACGTGATTGCTAACGACGATGGAGAAGGTGGAAGTAAGTTAACTCGTAAACTAAAATATAATTACTATAATAAGAAAAGAACGATAAATAAAGAAAAATGCATAATAAAATAAAATAGGACAGGTCGGAGCTAACTTCCTTACAAACTCTGCTAAATTATGTACAATAAATTCCCCATAACAAAGCACTATAAGAGTAAACTTTAAAAAGAAGTTAAATAATTTATTAAGGAATGTTTTCAATCCTATAATGCAGGCATATCAAACTCATTTTAATTCAAGGGCCATTTAATGAAATTGTAAGATAGCTGTGGTCACATCACATTTAAATTTTTTTAAAATTACATTTTAGAGTAAGGGTTCAGAAATATAGAGAGGATAATTAAAAACATTGTATAATCAAATGAATGTATTATGAAAATATATAATCACTACATAATTGCTTTTAATTATACGTTTTTTTTTTAATTTAATTCCTCACTATCCATCTTTAATTTTCTATTAAGCATTAAAGGTCACATTTTCTGTATAAAAACAAAAGCTTTCATAAAAATTTTAAATTCAAATATTCATAACTACAATGGACTCTTGATTTTATGAACTCGTACAGACCCCTGAAAAAGTTTATAAAAGGGAATGACATTAATTAACATTAGGGACTTTTTTGAGACCAACTAAATAATGTGTATTTTGTAAAAATGTGAGTCCAATGTACTTACATTTTTTAAATTAGTTAATAACACAACAAATAAATGTTTAGCAAACCTTTAGCATGTCCTTTATACATGTCCTTCAAAGAGGGATTGTTTGGAACTTGATTATTGTATTGGTCTCATGCTTGACGATCGACGTGGAAGTCAACGTCTTAGATTATGGTGGGAAATATCTGTTTTCGAAATCAGCTGATTGTTTGTTTACATTAGTTATATTTTAAAAATAACACAAAAATTTAAACAGTAAAGTAATTCTTGTGTAATCCCTAGTTGAAACAAGTAACTAGTAGACCAGCATAATTATTGTCAAACAGCATCCATCCAAGGTGAACTACATAACCTCAGGCTATGGGCTAGTTACATTATGTTGACTAAGGGGAGAGCCATGACAACTGTCCACTTTGTTTGAAAATGCTAATATTATTGTATTTTAACTATTTTTTGAAAAGTTAATGACTTAGAATGACTAAATACAGAGAAATAATTTAGCGTCCGCCATTTTTAAAAGGCACTGAGACAAATCCTAAGTAAAAAATGTATAAAAAGCGATAATTTATCAAAAATCAGTGCTAAATCTTGAGTAAAAAATGTATAAAAACGATAATTTATCAAAAATCAGTGCTAAATCCACAGATGGCAGGATGATAGCAACGTATACAAATTGTAGCAATATTTGTTAAAATAAATAAATTTTCAACCGTATAAAAGTGATAATTTATCAAAAATCAGTGCTAAATCTCACAGATGGCAGGATGATAGCAACGTATACAAATTGTAGCAATATTTGTTAAAATAAATAAATTTTCAACCGTATAAAAGTGATAATTTATCAAAAATCAGTGCTAAATCTGAGTAAAAAACTATAAAAACGATAATTTATCAAAAATCAGTGCTAAATCTGGCATACAGGTAGAAAAACGATAATTTATCAAAAATCAGTGCTAAATCTGGCATACAGATGGTATAAAAATGATAATTTATCAAAAATCAATGCTAAATCTGGCATACAGATGGCAGGAAATAATTTATCAAAAATCAGTGCTAAATCTGGCATACAGATGGCACGATGATAGCATATACAAATTACAGCAATATTTATTAAAATAAAAAAATTTTCAATTGCTACGTATACAAATTACAGCAATACAGGTAGTCCTCGATTAGTGCGAATAATTGGTTCCACGAATTTCTCGCACTGATCGAAGTATTAACTCTATGGAAAATATGGTAATTGGTTCTTGCTTTGTGAGATTCCGGCCATTAGCTAACTTCACAATGAATAACTACAATAAACTTAACACTAACTGTTTAAGAAATATTTATTTTCATATTTTACATCATTGTTCATCATCTAAATTAATAACTTACCAGGAATTGCGTCTCGTATCATCATTAAACTAACCGCCAAATCAAAACCAAAATAGCGAATCGAAAGCGGAAGTTGAACGCCGCCTGGCCTACAATTCGGGGTCAAGAATTGAGTGAATAGTCCGAATTGCAATTAAGCATTGCAACTTTATTGAATCACAAAAAAAATGCTTTTGTAAAGAGCGACGCGTTTCTCAATAAATTTGTGACTGGCGACAAGACGTGGTGTCATTACCTCAAATCCAATGGAAAAACGGCCAGTATGCAAAGAAAACATCCAGGTTCTCCACGGCCGAAAGATATGTTTTTTGATATCGAAAGACGTATTTCTAGATTTCAAGCCTATGGATGAAGTCATCAATGCACATCGCTACGCTACAACACTGCAAAACTTGTGGAAAATGATCAAGAACAAACGTCCAGGAAAACTAACTTTTGTCATTATCCTGCTGTAAGACAGTGCCCGTCGGCATATGGCCCACACGATTCAAAAATTGAATGCAATGTGATTTGGAATGGTGAAACATTCTTCCTATAATCCGACCTACCAACTTGTGAATTTCCTTGTTTATGGACTATAAGGTTCTGAAGGATCGAAGATTTGGATCGATCATATAGATCAGAGGTCTCCAAACTTTTCGCCATGAGGGCCCCATTGGGTACTTCAGTACTGTTCAGCGGGCCGCAGAAAAGAGACAACAAACTCTAGAACTAGATATATGAGTTTTATTGAAAGCAGATAAAAACTGTGATTACAGAGTATGTGAAATTAAATTAGCATATACTGTATTAATGATAACGAACACTCAGCAAATTCTCATATTTCCATCGCAAATTATAATAGAACCATTAATGTGAATGATGTAACTGTTTTTTCAAAATCTTATTAAACTCAGGTTCAAATTTTGAAGTGCTCAAATGTTCATCAGTTAAATTTGCACTGTATTTTGACTTGATATATTTCATTCGGCAAAAAGTTTGTTCGCAAAGATACGCTGCTCCAAAAATAGAGATAAATTTTCAACTTTGAAGAAATTTGCTTGTAAACTGCTCAGAGTTCAAAAATTTATAAACATCAAGTTTTCTTCCTTATATTTATCTTTAATATGTTCATTTGCCTGAAGTTCAATAATTTCCATTTGAAGTTAACTTGGACATCAGTAACAACACAGTCAAACGGATTGTGAAACATTTTAACCGACCTTTTCCGATCAGAAAGATCGTAACTTGGGGTTACTTTTTGCAATTCGGGAATATATTTTGAACACAATTTTAATTAATGCATTTGAAATCTATCAACACTTCCTGTTTTTTGTGGCGGATTCTTATTGAAAAATTAGTCCTTGGCGGGCCGGATAAAATCATATCGCAGGCCGTAGTTTGGAGACCCCTGATACAGATGATAAGGTCGTAAAGGATTAGTTTCGGGAACAGCCGAGAGTTCTTATATGCAAAATGTTCTTCGGCTTGTGAAACAATGGGACTCATACTTCAATGGCTATGGGAATTTCTTTTGACTGTTGTTGTGTTTGTAAACAATAAACATCCGGCGGAGTCGGCCGGATTGGCCGCGTGGAAACGCTTCGGCTTTCCACTCTGGAGGACCCGGGTTCGAGTCTCAGGTCCCACCCCTGAAAATGCTTCTCATCGGATCCAGGCCTGGCCCATCGATCCCCCGCTTCCACAATCCGGTTGCCCCTCCGCAGGGGTAAGCACCCTGTGGAAGGGCTTGTTTCGCCCCGCCAATTAGTATTCTCCTAGAATGGAAAGTGGTGTCGGCTTTGATAAAAAAAAAATAGCTTGGAATCAATATTCTCCACTTTGTGTATGGCTTTGAGAATTCTGATATCGCAATATGGTTCTTAAAATTCAAATTATAAAAATAATTTATGGTCAAGCATGGAATAAGGTTAGTCAATTTAATGCTATTGAACACGATACGTATGAAAAAACGAATTTAGAAAATTTAATTATATGTTTTAATGAAAAAGTATGTAGAATTGCATTATTATTACATTTGTTATACTTGTAAATGTAATAATTTTTAGCTTTTTTGTAAATTGTAAGATAGTTTTAAATATCTTAAGATTTTTAGCAATAATTTTTAATCTACATTTTTTAACCTTTCTCCTGAACACAATTGTAGTGGTTAGGTTTGGTTAAGCCGCCATACCCCACGAGGGATATTCTGTATCTGGCGGCGGCGAATTATAGACCCCATCACAAGCTGGTCAATATCCATGATGGGGTCAACCAGATGGTTGTAGGATGGTTCGACGGCCAAGCCCGGACCCTTCCTGAAAAACTGGAGGTGTGGGACCCGGATCCTCCAGGGTGGTAAGCCACAGCTTTACCACGCGGTCATCCGCTGGGTTCTAAAAAGTGGCCTTTGGCCACTTTTTAGAATCGGCGGAAAGCATATCCCATGAGCGATATGGCGGTTAATCTACTAACCTAACCCGAACATACTGTACATATAATCGGCCGGATTGGCCGCGTGAAAACGCTTCGGCTTTCTACTCTTGAGGACCGCAGTTCGAATCTTAGGTCCCACCCCTTGGAAATTTTTATCATGGGGTCCAGCTCGGCCCGCCGATCTCCGTCCTCCTCCATCTGGCTAACCCCTCCGCAGGTGTGGGCAGCCTGTGGAAGGGCTTGTTTCTCCCCGTCGCATAGTATTCTTAGAGAATGCAATGTGGCGTCATTTTTTGACAAAAAAAACCCGAATACAAGTATTAAAAAGAGCTCGTGCCATAAAAAATAAATCTAATGCCTCTATTTGATCATAAAAAATGCTTCAAATACGGTATTTGTTGATGGCTTAACTAATAGCTAGCATAATTTAATCGCGGTTAACTTTTTTTGGTCAACACACGACGCCACTTTCTGTAAGAATACTAAGTGACGGAGCACGGTCTGTCCATTCCTACGGAGGGAGCAGCAATATTGTAAAGGATGGGGCAGGCCAGACCCCATGATGATCATTTTTAAGGGATGGGAATCGAATCCGAGCAGAGTGGAAAGCCAAGCGTTTCCATGCGAATAATTAAATTAGATTTTAGTTAAGCCATCGAATCGCACATGGAATGTTTGGTGGCAGGCACTTTTAGGCTCATCGTCGTGATGGAGTCAATCAGAAGGTTATGAGCTCAACAGTCTTCCTGAAAACTGATGATGATATAAGACCGAGTCCAAGAAGTGAAAGCTCTTCCACTCGATCATCCGGCCGACTTTTATAACAGTTCAAAAAAATTTCATAATAAAGGGAAGAACAGCAATTTCAATTTTGCCGAAGGGCAAAATTTGCTATTTATCCACTGTTCTTACCTGGTTCTTACTAAGTCTACAGTATAGGTAGATTTGCCAGGTGTTCGGTTGGAATTCCCTGATTATGTTCGTTCAGTAGTCGGCCGGATTGGCCGCGTGGAAACGCTTCGGCTTTCCACACTGGAGGACCCGGGTTCGAATCCCGGGTCCCACCCCTTGAAAATATTTGGCTTTCCACTCTGAGGACCCGGGTTCGAATCTCGGGTCCCACCCCTTGAAAATATTTATCGTGGGGTCCGGGTCCGGCCGTCGATCCTCGTCCTCCACAATCCGGCTGACCCCTCTGCAGGGCACAGATTACTAATACAGATGGGATACTTAGCTAAAAACAAGGAAATTTCAGTACCACAGAATATTGTTTATTATTATTTTTTATTATCCAATAAAGTTCAATAGTAAATATTTTTTTTGATAAAGATGTTTAGTTTAATGTTGTTTGTTAAAAGATATTAACACTAAACTTAGAAATTTAGTAATTTATAAATTTTTCAGAAATTTTATTTGATCAAATTATTATATTTTCTCTTTTAATTTAGTTTAATATAAAAAATAATGAAATATAGTACTTCATTTTATTGAATTATTTCCATTGACTTTTTATTGAATATATTATATGAGCCGCTCACTTGTCAAATCGATTAACTCCACAAAACAAAAAGTAGAGAAAACTGATAAATAATATACATTGTTTTTTAAAATTCCTTTTAAAATATAAATTCAACATATGACAACTTAAATAAATCAACTGGATTGGCTATGTGGAAACATTTTAGCTTTCTACCATGAAGGACCTGGTTTCAGTTCTTAAATCCTACTCCTTGAAAAATTTATTCATGGGGTCTAAGCCCAGCCCATCCAATGAATAAATTTTCCCTATTTCCAAATCCCTATTGTCCACAATCCAGCTAACTCTCTGCAGGGTTGGTGAGCTTTAGTACTAGGTGAACCCTACCATTTAATACTCTACCTGAGTGGAAAGTGGCAATATCTGTTAAAAAAAACAAATTTAAGTAAATCAAGTGCTGAATTTTGTTCATCTTTATTCCTTGCACTGTTATTGTCATTCATTTGAATTAAAGTCCTCAAGAATTTCCATGCAGGTTCAATATATACAATCAGTAATTAGTATATAGTTATAGTTACCCCTTAATCAATTTTGAAATTATTATGATCTGATTTTTAGCTTAAAATAAAAATTTTCAAGTATGCTTTGCTTCTGTATTTAATAAATTTATCAAGTTTGAGATCCTCATTGTTTAGCATCTCAAAATCATCTTAAAATATAACTTCAAAATCAAGTTTGCTACCATATGGGGTTCTTATTATTTATTGAAACAGAAGCACATATGGCAGCAAACTTGATTTGGAAGACAACAGGATCAACTTTTGGAGTACTATCTGAACCTTGAATAAGCTATGAAGAAAATACAAACTTTCTTCCAATGTCTTTGTTTTGATAGCAGATTCTATCAAAAAAAATCTCCTATAATTCCTGCTGCATTCAGGATATTGAAGCCCTTCCAAAAGTCCTTCAATATCTTTTTCTTATTAAATTTTGTTATTTTTCCATCTTACTGGATAGTAAGGAGCACAGGTATAGATGGAGTGTATCCATACATGTGCTCACATAGGCATGGATAACCTATATAAGAACTTCAATACTCTTCATAGGTCACCCAAGCTTATGTGAGGTCTTCCTTTCTTGTTTTTTTGTTGCTTTTCTGCTAGAAGTAACTAAACAGTAAAGATATTCCAGCATTCACCATAGGCCAACAATAATTATAGTGGGAGTTGAACCAATTCATCTCATATCCCTTCCAATATAGTGGGAGGAATATGAGATGATTTGGTTCAACAAGCAGGGCTAAATCCTTTTTGAAGACATCTGGATGTATAGAACCTGAAAATGAAACCAAGTTCTTCAGGATGAATTACAACACAATTCCACATGATTGACTTGTATTTCATCCTAAATCAATGGAAGGAGATTTAGATTTTCATTCTGAGCCAGACTCAAATCAGGATGCTTGCTCAATGGATGGAATTAAGTAG
Source organism: Olivierus martensii (assembly GCA_000484575.1). Taxonomy (NCBI): domain Eukaryota; kingdom Metazoa; phylum Arthropoda; class Arachnida; order Scorpiones; family Buthidae; genus Olivierus; species Olivierus martensii. The sequence goes on from AYEL01078747.1 coordinate 13,135, forward strand.
TATTTGGTAGCAAAACAACTTATATGTATTCAAATTACTTTCTGTTTACATACTAATTTATTGATATGATAAAAGCAGCATAATAGAATGTAGAAATTAATTTGATTAATATATTGAGTGTGGGGTAACAATACAGTGAAGGATGATGTAACACAATATGATGTAAATTGGGTGATTTCTGTATATTGTAAGTAGGTTTTCTTCATGAATATTCTTTAGAAGGAATGATTAGGAAGAAAGGATTAGGAAAACTTTGTAATTTTAAAATTCCTGTTTCTTATGAATATTCTTTAGAAGGAATGATTAGGAAGGAATGATTAGGAAGAAAGGATTAGGAAAACTTTGTAATTTTAAAATTCCTGTTTCCCCAAAAAATAAAAATATTTCCCAAAATATTCAACATTTGTTTTTTAATTCATTATCTTCCCAATGATAACATTTCAACTGCTATGCTATTTATTCATAACTTTATAAATTTTTTCACTTAATTTAAAAACTGCTTAATAATTACATAAACAAAGTAATAAAAAATGTTATAATTTTATAACAGTCAAATAACTTTAATACAGGAATATTTTCAGTCATATAAATTGACCCTATTCAGAAAAAAATAAAAATTCTTAAATTCCTAAGAAATTTCTGTTATTCAAACAATTCTTGATTCAAAAGGGTCGAATTTCCTTACATAAAATTATAAACAAAATTAAATGTCCATTCAGTCAACAAAAGGCCACCTCTGCCTGGCCCTAATAATTTGCCTCACAAAAATATTCCAAAGATGCATGTCCATATAAATAGACAAAAAGGTGACAAGATGTTTATGATCATTAGTGAGTTCCAACTTCTTTCACAGCCAATCTTGCTGGAGACACCACACACTACAGGAGTCCAATAATAATTGCTTCAATCTTCACCTCATCCATCAGATATGTATGCTTAATTACTGTTTCTAATACTTTATATTTATTAATTTTATTAATATAACTCTTATACAAGTTATTATTTTCAGCTTCATATACCACCTGGATATCCACTATATACACTGTTTTTTTTATGTTCATTAATTATAATTAAATCAGGTTTGCAATTTCCCTCTTTTGTATAAAATTTCTCTTATATAACACTGTATTTTGTTTGATTTAATAAAGATTTAATTTTTTTCTACTATTGTATTATGTCTATTAGTTATTGCATCAGCCAACTTCCTGCATGATTAGAAAACATGCATCTGCACTTCTGCCCCTTGTCCACACAATCGACAGTTTTTATTATAATCACATTTATCTCTCTTTAAATTCAATTTAACTGGTAAATTATTCATTAATAATTTCACTGCCTTAATATAGTTTCCTCTACTCAAAAAAGGGAAATATCCTCATAATCAATTATTACAATTTATATTATTGCTAATATAGGAATATCTATGGCCTAGGTCTGACTTAAGCAATTTATTAAATAAATCTTTACAATTATCATCAAAAACATTATTAATTCCTGCAATCTCCAATTCTCCATCAAATTTTATCCATGTTTTACCTTTATATAATTCTTTTTGCCAATAATTCATTAAATAACAATTTTTAATATTATCATCATCAAAGTCCTTCATATGTAATAACACAATTTCTGTTTACACATTAATGTCATCACCATTGGAATTCCAAATCCACCCTTCTTAACAGGTAGGTAAAAGATGGATGGATAAATTGTGTATTCCTGAAGGTAAGTATAGTATTTTTTTTAATAATCCTTTTAATCAACCTCTCTAGATAAAAAATTGTCTTTTTTGAAAATTCAGTTGCCACTTTATATCAATAAATTCGCTGAGGCATAATGAGGATTAAATTATTATATAAATATCATATAATTCATTATTTTGTTCAATTGCTTGTGCTTGTATTTCAGTGACAATATTTTCAGGATTTGGTATGTCAGAAGTCATCACATCATTGTCAACAGATACCTAGCTTTCAAACTCAAAATCACTTATTTCCAAATTTATTGTTGGTTTAAGTAAGGCATCAGTTTCCTCTTCCTTGTTGGATTGTCCATCTTCAAAAATCTTCAAACCAGCCTTCAAGAACTATTTTTGATGCTTTAATGTCATGATTTCCCATGTGCTGTTCAATAAATGGATCACTTCTAGTGTGTTCACAGTCATATCTGAAGTTGTTCTTTTTCTCTCTTCTATCCAGAAGCATCAAAATCAATTATTTATGAAAGCAGCTCTTGAAACTTCTTAGGACCAGTAATGGTAATTCAATCCTGATGTTTTTAAGTCCAGTAATTTTGGGATGTGCAGAATAATTATCTATAAGAAGGAGAATTTTACATTTTTGTTTCTTCAGTTCTCTCTTCAATTTTGAAAAAAATTTAATGAAAATATCTGATATCTTCCATGCCTTCTTAATATAGTAATAATTGAGAAGAAGTTTCTTTATATTTTTAAAGCATGTAGGTTTTCAGAAATTGCTGATAATTAACAGTTTCTTCTTGGCATTGCCAGATATATTTGTGCATACTAATGCTATAAGTCTATTTTTAGAAAGGTTACCTCTATGCAATTTTTGCCCTTAAATTTCAAAATCTGTTGCAAGGTTTCATTATAGAAAACTCCTGTTTCATCAGAATTATCATACTTTTCACTAACTCATGTTGTGATATCATCCATATTAGGAAAATTCACTTCACTCCCATTTTCTCAAAATTATTTCATGTCTATTCTTAAATAGTCAAGTAGTGCATTAGACTAACATACAAAATCTGAATGACCAAATGGTTCAGCAACATTTCTATTTTAACTTTTAATAAAGAATCAATTGCAGAAAAGTTGATTTTGCATTATACTTTGAACCATTTTCTTAGACACTTATAATCATTCTTCCACTATTCCAATACTTTCATTAACTTCTCTTTGTTCTTCAAAAACATTGAAACTATAAAGGAAGACAGATTATATTTTCTGCATATTTTACATTTTTTATGTCATTACCTAATTCCTGTAAAATCTCAAATTTTTCTTCAATTGATAAACTTTACATTTTGATATTGCACAGCAGAATTCAAAAATTTTTCACAATATGAATGCAAATCACATAGTGAGAGACTGAACAATATTGAATAATTTTTCATAGATGAGTCACTAACAGCTTTTTAATATGAATATGAAAACTTGTTAGTGATTATATTATCATATCTGACGAAATGACTTTTCGTATTCATACAAAAAAAGCTGTTTGTAACTATCATTGATTTTTAGCAGGCAGAATGAAATTTACTGAGAAATGAACTAACAAAAAAAGATGATGGAAGACAATGAATTAACAAAATCATACTAACTAAATATAAGTTTTCCTCATAATAAATAAGTAATATTCCATATGTTTAATACTGAACCAATTATTTAATTCTTATTTCCTTGCTAATTATGTGATTTCAGAATAACTTAAAACTGTTTAATAATATTGTAAACATAACTGAATATTTTAAATTAATATTAAACACTAGTTGTATAATTTTATAAAGGGATAAATTTATAATGTATAAATAAACTTCCACTTGTATTAATGGTATAACAATAAATAAATAAGTAAGCCTTATTTCGAAGTGGAAAAAAGATCTAATTTATTATGGAAGTACTTTCGACTTCATTAATATACTTATTACTTATCTTTATAGTTTTTACTTATTAGAGATAAATTTACTTATCTTTTATAGTTTTTATGTTTATTTTAATCATACCTATATCTTACTTTAATGATTTACTTTAATAAATGATATGTACTAGGTTATTTAAAAAAATAATTATAACCTGTGCAATTCTTCCTATTTCATGTTGTTTTTTAGGTTTTACATGTCTTGTAAACACATGATTCAAATTTGAAGAATATGATTCTTTTAAATTTACATTTCTGCCTAAAAATAGAAACTATTTATTAATATATTATAGAATGACAATAGTTTTATTAATACAGATAATTAAAAATTATTAAAAATTCTAAGCTTCAAAAATTTTATCATGTAATTTGATCTACTAATTTTTTAAAATAATTTTCAACTTTTATTCACATAAGAGAGATTAGTTTGAATGAGAAGTTATGAAAAAAATTAAATTAAAAAAAATGCTTATATTGTTAAAGAGAAGAAAAATGCAATAAATATTGAAATTTTCAAAAGATTTTGATGAAAATTAAGCGAGATTTAACATTTTTAATTTTCATTTGCTTTGCATATTAATTAGGGTTAATTTCAAAACATCTCTGGCACTCAAGAGGTTAATGTTATTCCTCTAGTTATTTTCAATTAGAATATATTATAAGCTTGAGTTTTTGAAAACACTTGAGTTTCAGCAACTCTAATCAAGAGATTAAATAGAAGATTTCATTACTATAAAACTAAACAAAAAGCAAACAACATTAATGTCAAAACTAAAATTTTTATTATTTGTTTTTTCTAAGTGATTAAAACTGTAATGAAAAAAGTTTGTCAAAAATTCTTGTCATATTAAAGTAAAAAAATTATTTTTTGTATAAACGAATATATATAACTATACTTCCACTTATCATAAAAATTTAAGAAGACACGTCATAAATGATAATCAACCAACGAAAGTTCCAGCACAATGGTTTCTATAAAACATAATGAACTATGTTAACTGCAATTTAATTTTTAATTTTAATTTTCTTCTAATTATAATTTCTTTAGAATATATGTAAATTATTTATAACATTTATTTGTACCCTTATATACATTTTATTTTATTATGTAAGCATAATCTTATATATTCGCGTAATATGTATTCACGTTCTAACATTTAAATTGATTCTATAATTCTTATGTTCAAAAACGAGTTCTAATTCTTATGTTCTAATATGTTATTCTAATGAGTTGAAGATAGCTTAATAAAGCTGAAAGCACTTCTCTGGGTTTTCTAAAAAGTTTTTCCACTGTGAATTTGTGCTATAACGTTTATAGTATTTTTTGTATAATATAAAATAATATAAATGCTTCAGTAATTCCACTTAATGATATTTTTCAAATATTTTTGAGTAGTTTTGTGACATGATATCTCATACATTACTTTATAATGTTGATTAATTCTTTACGATAAGATGGAACAATTGTTCATAAGAGAATATTCCAAACACTAATAATGTGTTGGAATCATTCTAGAAATTATCTTCTCATTGACAACATAATTATCAAATTTACATCTAGATGGTATTAACTAGCACTTATCAGTATATTATTTATGTAAATTGCATTATTTTTACATCCAACAGATTATTATTTAGATTTAATCTAAATAAAATATTTGAGGGAGGCAATGAAGAATTACTTTTTGAAGAGGATGTGTTCATCTGTCCCTGTATTGCTAAATATATGTATAATGATAAAGCTATTTAATTTCATAGAACAATCATTGCATGTCATTTTAAATGTTTATAATCACTAAAAACACACTTATCTATTTATATATAAATTTGCTGTTTTGTTAGAAAATGCTAAATCAGAATCAAAACTTTTAAACATTATCAATAAATTTAACATCAATAATTGAAAAAAATTTTTATAATATATAAAATATCAACTGATATGTTTATTGATATTTTAGACCAGTCATGTCAAACTCATTTTAATTCAAGGGCCATTTTATGAACTTGTAAGATTGCTGCAGGCCACATCATATTTAAATTTTTTAAAATTACATTTTACAGTAAGGGCTCAGAAATATAGAGAGGATCATTAAAAACATTGTATAATCAAATGAATATATTACAAAAATATATAATTATTACATAATTGCTTTTAATTACACCTGTTCTTTTAATTTAATTCCTCGCTATCAATCTTTAATTTTCTATTAAGTGTTAAAAGTCACATTTTCTGTACAAAAACAAAAGCTTTCAAAAAATTTTATAAATTCAGATATCTGTAACTACAATAGACTCTCAATTTTATGAACTCGTACGGACCCCAAAAAAGTTCGGAAAAGGAAATGATATTAATTAACATTAAAGATTTTTTGGGACCAACTAAATAATTCATAAAAACGTGTAGTTCATAAATTGGAGGTTCGTAAAAACACGAGTCCACTGTACTTAAATTTTTTAAATTAGTTAATAACACAACAAATAAATGTTTAACAAGCCCATTAGCATGTCCTTTATACATGTCCTTCAGTGAGGGATTGTTTGGAACTAGAGTATTGTATTTGTCTATCTAAAAAATACAGGTTTTCATTTATGGCTTTTTGTTTTTTTTTGGTATAAGAAATTTTGAACAAAACCTAGGTTTTCATGTAGTCCTTGCAGGAAAGCACTTAGTTTGTGTCACCGATTGAAAGAGCAATGTCAACTGTATGTATATCAATCTCTCCGATAAGGCCAATCCTTGTGATATTTTTATTGAAAACAGTATCAAAATTATGATCAAATATATTTTGGCATTGGTCTATCAAAAAAAAAATACAGGTTCTCATTTACGGATTTTTGTGTTTTTTTGGTAAGAAATTTCACACAAAACCTAGGTTTTCTTGTAGTCCTTGCAGGAAAGCACTTAGTTTGTGTCACCAATCTGAAAGAGCAGTGTTATCTGTATGTATATCGATCTGACCGATAAGGCCAATCCTCATGATATTTTTATTGAAAACAGTATCAAAATTATGATCAAATATATTTTGGCATTTAAATAAATAGGAAATATTGGATTTAAAATTGTTATTTTACTGTCAAAACAATTAATATTCAGAGAAAAATGAAAAAAAAAAAAAAAACTCATGCAAGTAAATTTCATTAAAGTCAAACTGGTGTATAATAGTATGACATAACTGCAAAGAGAGTTTCTTCCTATTATCTCAAAACATAGTGTTCTCATTTTTATTTTAGCTAAGAGCGTGGATGCCACAAAAAATCACATCGAGGGCCTTATGCAGACCGCAAGCCACCAGTTTGACACCTCTGCTATAATGGATCATCTTCAGCTTACATGAAATTCATTTATGTAACCTGAAGAAGATCCATTATAGGATCAAAAATATTCCTTAATAAATTATTTAACTTCTTTTTAAAGTTTACTGCTTATAGTGCTTTATTATGGTGAATTTATCAGTGACAAAACAATTTTTCCACTAGGTGTTCCCATTTGTGACAGGGTTGCTAATATATGAACTTTTTGATCACTCTTAATATACCAGTCTATGTACAATGGAATCATGTACCAAAAAATTCTTTTTATATTTTAATTCTTTTAGATTCATGTTTAATATGTTCATTACAATAATATATAATATCATAATAAAGATTAGTAGTATAAATCCATGAATTTTGGGAATGTTCAACTTCTGATCACTCTGACTTATGATGGTGGGGGTTTGAACCAAACCCCATCATAAATTGAAGACTATTTGTATACAATATTGCTTATTACCATTGAATTAAACAATTAAACTCTACTGCACTTAGAAGAATTGTCTAAATTGGATAGGTGGAAATGATTTGCCTTTGTAACCAGAGGACTATGGATCAAATAAGGATCCCCACCCCTTGAAAATCTGGATTAATTCTTGGATGCCAAAACTAATCATTGGCATAACACCTGTGAATACTAAAATGTCTTTTATTAGAAAATAATTTTTTTAAAATAAGGCAGCCAAAATTTTTTGTAGAAGATGGAGAATGATGGTTTATCATTCGCCATCTTTTACAGTCTGGCTGATCTCCATAGGCTTAGATGATCTATTTAAAGGAGTGGCATGACCAGAGCTGCCAAGAGAGATTTTCAGGCCCATGACAAATCTGTGGTCCAGGCCCCACTTAATTTAATCCACCGGGCCATCACTTTGATTTAATAAAAAATGGTCATATAAAACATTAAACATTTATTTAAAAAAGTATACAATAAATTCAAAATGTGATACATTACATACCATACAAAATGCAAATATTAAAATAAAAAGAGAATTTTTTAATTTTTATAACCCTTTGTAGTCAAACCACTATATTGATTCCTATAAATGGGTTTCATTAGAAAGGATTAATTCTTGGATTTCTGCAACAGCCAAAATTTTTTTTGTTGTTAATTAATTTAAAATTTAAGCAATAAAAATTAAAATTGTAGTTTATATTGTTGCCAATAGATAGCACTAACTGTTAGCATTATAAGGATAACATATGACTTAACTGATTTCTTAATTCTGTTGATATCTTTCATGACGACGACATGTTGGTGTGATATTAACATTATTGAAATAGCACATATTATGTCATCTTGATGTTATGATTTATCTGTATTTTGTGACATCATTCATTGTTATGCTATAATGATATCCATTGGGACATCATCACTGTGATGAAATCTATTGATTTTGTATGTTCAGTTTTAATGTTAATTTAGCCAGCCATAGATGTCATGATGTGTCACATCTCCATGATGATGGTCATTGCAATATCATACATTATTATGTCATTGTGACATCACAATTTATTAGTGTTTTGTAATATCATCATCACATAAATTGATTATATTTATGATTATTAATAATTTAAAAATTAAGGAAAAAATTTTAAATTGTAGTTCTCCTAAAACAATAAATTCTACGGGCAAATAATAACCTAATATTGGCAATTATCTAAATATTTCATATATATTTTCAGAGGAGTTTTTCTAGTGATATGCCAAGGATCCTTGGAATATCATTGAAAGAAATTACCCATTCATTTATATGAGTGGGTAATGTTTAGTATTTTATAATTAAACTTTACAATTAAATCATGCTTTTGTTTCATTCTATTGAGCAATACAATAATATAGATGAGAGTAATTATCAAATATTATTCTTTCTTTGTATCGGAAAGCACTTTAGGAGCATAATCCCAGCTTATAACATTAGGTTTATGGGGTTTATGGTTCTAGTTTGCATTGTTTCAGTTGAAATCATAATTTTTGGTAATGCAATTTGGTTAATGTTAAATAATAATTAATTATATATCATTTTAAGTATACTGATTTGATTGTAAAATATTAACTTTATTAATTTCTTTTTATATAATAAATTAACAAATATATTATCATCATTCTATAGTTTTTCTTTAAAACTGTTATATTTAAAATACCATTTATTAATATTATATTGAGTATATGACAATACAGGTTTTCCTCTATTTACAGTTGGGTTGTTTTGATAATTTATCGTAGGTCGAAAAAAATCAAAGTTGAAAATAACTGATAATAGTAATAGTTTTAATAATAATAATAGTAAATAATGGATAATTGGATTCTGCAATATGGGGAAAATCGTCCAGAATTGAACCTAGATCCTCCAACGTAGTGATTTTTTTTAGTTAAAAAATCACTTACTACCTTGAGTGAGTGTTTTTTAGCTTGGCTGGCTGTAAATTTTTTAATAAAATAGTATTTCTAACCAATATGCTATGAAAATAACCAAGTTTTGAATATCATAAGTACAATTGTAAGATCAGATTATCTGAAGCTGAATGATTGTAAGTAGGGAGCACCTGTACTGCATATATATAATGGATGGAGATTAAAAAATATTCAAGTATTATGACTACTATATCACATAAAAATATAAGTTATGAAAAAATATTATTTTATAATCTATAAAATGATTATTTTTCTAAATGAAAAAAATTATTGCCAAGAATTAGTTTATCAATTCAGAGATGATGCCAAAATAATTTCTGGTAATTACAAGGATTTAATTTGGAAGTTTAAGATTGTTTAAATTGAAAATAACTTTTTTTAAGAGTATTAAATACTTCTCTTAATGTTATAATTTATATTTATTATATGGTCCAATTTTGCCTGGCTTATTATATGGTCCAATTTTGCCTGGCTAATGTCATTATTGGTCTGTATCTAAAGGAATAATTTAATTAGGAATGTTTTTATCATTTAGATCTGAAGTCTATTATTTTATCAATTTCTAAATTAAAATAATAATTGAAAAGACAACATGTTAGATGGTCCTGCATCTTGAACAGTAAAGATATCAGGATGTTATCTCTAAGATTCACTTTGATCTATTTACTTTGGCTCTATTTTCTTTAAATAAATTAGTTCAAACTTATAATTTAATTATTAATAGGATGTCTCACTCAGTTTAATTTACAGTCATCCCTAAATATTAGGCTGTTTAGAGATCAGCAGTATTATTTGAGAGAAATTTTTCTATAAATACAGTACAATGTTAAAGTAGATAATTTATTCCACATTAGAAATTTTGTATTACTTGGTCAAAATTTCTAGTCTGGAACAACACAAAGTAAAACACATTTACAGGTATCCTTCAATTTATGAATTTTTGATTTAATGAAGGACGTAAATCCATACCACTTTTTTGTTTTGCAAAGAAACTATTTCAAATCAACATAAAAACTTTCTATGAATTTTTTTAAGTTTATATAGTTAAAATATCCTTATATCATTGCAAAATCATTTTTAAATTATATAAAATAATGATTACACATTAATACATTACATTTTCCTGTTATCAGAAAAATATGTTAATGTGCATATTTTTTTTACTTGTGTATAAATTTGAATTTATACACACATTTTTTATTTAGTTGTTCTATTGGAATATGTAAAATATAATCAATGTAATTATTTAAATAAATAAAATTATTTTGTGTTTATTAGTTTTATTAAAATAATTACCATACTAAAATCTATAATTAAAGAATTTTAACAAATAGAATTAAAAACATCAATACTAACTTCCAGAAAACTGAATTTATTTTAACCAATAAATTAGCAGAATGAAGATTTTGAGAATTACTTAAATTTGAGATAATATTTGATGAAAATTTTATCATTTTTAACTAATGTAAAATTGCAATGATTGGCATATGTATTGCCATATTATGCTTAAATTTGGAGATCACTTGTCACTTAGCAGCTCTGAAATTCAAAATCCATTGGCAAGAAATAGACTAAATAGTAATAATTATCATAAACTATTGTATTACAGTATTTATAATTATATTTGTATTAATGCTTTTGGAATGCTTTAACATTGATAGATAAAATAGTGACAACTTTCTAGTATCCAAGAATTAAAAATTTTTACATTGGAATTAATGAAAAATGAGTTTTTGATTTATGAACTTTCACATAATGAAGTTTTTAAGGTCCCAATAACTTTCATAAACTGAAGGATATATATACTTATTCTGTATTATTGAAAGATTTACAAAAAATATGAAATCTGATAAGTCAAATGGCAATCTAAGGTTAAAAAAAAAAGATATTCTCTCTTGAACTATAACCAAGATATATAGGTAATCATTAAAAAAAAATTGCAATAAACAAATCTTTAACCATAAGAAAATAAGTGCTGAATTTTGCAAAATAAATCTCTCTTCTCTCAGAATTTTCTAAAAACGAAGTAAATCATCATCTTTATTTCTTGCTTTTTACAAAAAAGTAAATTACAGTGGTACCTCACCTTATGAACCGCTCTACATACGAAGTTTTTTCATATCCCATTTTAGCCTCTAGATACGAATAGTGATTGTGTTTTCCTGAACTTCTTGCTTTCTTGAGATTTGGGAATTCCTGAATTAGTAATTTATTTATTTCTCAAGAGTCCCTTTCAAAAATTCTCGAGATATCAAGATTTCAATAAAAATGTTTAGTTAAAAAGTACCTGTTTTTAATAAGGATAAAAACAAAATAAGGCAGAAAAAATTATGCAAAATGAAAACAAATAATATTGTATTGTTTTATATTTGTTTTTATTTAATATTTTAATTATATTGAAAAAATAGATCACATTTCAATAATATTGAAAAAATAATTGTATTTTTTTACAATTACAGAGTTTTTATTAAAATAGCTTTTCAATACATGGTCTATTTGTTTATCTGCTAAACAAGTCCTGGTTTTGGTTACAAAAATTTCAGAAATGAAATATTTATGGCCAAACTTATGTAGACCTATATGAGCTTTTTAAGCCTATACCACTTCTTATTTTTTACACACTATTATATTTGAGAATCTAGAGATTCTAGACCAACAGATATATCTCTTAGGAAAGGTTTAGGACCCTTCTATTTTGGTTATGTAAACCTTCTAAGAGAGCTCTATAGTCATGACCACTGAGTAAACATGACAGTTTTTGGGAATGATTGAGGGCTAGTTATTCACTCATATCCTCTGATACACTATATCATATCACACTACACTATATTTCCTATTTACCAGAGATGTCATTAGACATAATTGTTACATTGGTGAACTGCTAAATGAGTAAAAACCAAATATTTATTTTGGTTTTGTTATGTAAACATCATCATTACAAATTTGCCTATGGCATACAGGTCTGCAATAAGAGAAATCTTTAAAATTGCAACTAAAATGAATGATTTTTATATAATTTATTGATCTATGTATTATTTTAGGTTTATAAACCTATTTTTAAGTATTATTTTGTGATTAAATTCAGATAATTTTCTTTTTAAAATATTAAGTTAGTAGATGTGACACGAATAAACCATATAACTTATTCGCTTAGTTTATTGACTTGAAGATGTCGCAGAGCCAAAATAATTAATGTATCATGAAATTTTAGGATATGAATTTGCAGAATTTTTTTAGTTCTTGAGATTTATAAAAATTTTTCTTAAGAATTGGGAATATTGAAATAATAGTACAGGTAGGCCTCGATTAGTGCGAATAATTGATTCCACAAATTTCTCGCACTATTCAAAGTATTAACTATATGTAAAATGTGGTAATTGGTTCTTGCTTTGTGAGATTCAGGCCATTAGCTAACCTCATGATGAATAACCACAATACTAACTTAACACTAACTGTTTGATATTCTGGCCATTAGCTAACTTCATGATGAATAACCACAATACTAACTTAACACTAACTGTTTAAGAGAAAATCCACGATGAATAACCACAATAAACTTAACACTAACTGTTTAAGAAATATAGGATGAAGAATAACCACAATAAACTTAACACTAACTGTTTAAGAAATATTTATTTCCACAATACTAACTTAACACTAACTGTTTAAGAAATATTTATTTTCAGATTTTACACCATATTTTTACATCATTGTTCATCATTTAAATTAATAACCACGATAAACTTAACACTAACTGTTTAAGAAATATTTATTTTCATATTTTACTCGTTAGTGTTCATAAATTAATAACTTACCAGGAATTACGTCTCATACCATCATCAAACCAACCGTCAAATCAAAACTAAAAGAGCAAATCAAAAGCAGAAGTGGAGCATTGCTTTTATGTCACTTAATCACATCCATTTTTTTGCTCTATCATAATCACTAACCTCTTCTTTTTTTCATTTCCTGTTTTATCGTCAAAAGTTCTTTCTCTTATCCATTTCGATACTTTTTAAAAGAAAATTCTGTACTATACTGTATATATACGATGATAAAGCTGAATAATAGTAATGTTAAATAGTTAACAGCAAAAAACCCATCCAAAAGCTGAATAATAGTAATGTTAAATAGCTAATGGCAAAAAAGCCCATAAAGCTAAATAATAGTACAGTAATGTTAAACAGTTAATAGGAAAAAGCCAGCCAAGTAATAGTACAGTAATGTTAAACAGTTAATGGCAAAATGCCCATCTTTCTGATGTTTCACCCCTTCAAGTTCTGTACTATACTGTATGTATACGATAGCAAAGCTAAATAATAGTACGTATGTTAAACAGTTAACGGCAAAAAGCCCATCTTTCTGATGTTTCACCTCTATACTCTACTGTATGTATACGATAGCAAAGCTAAATAATAGTACAGTAACGATAAACAGTTAACGGCAAAAAGCCCATCTTTCTGATGTTTCACCCCTTCTTAAACAGTTAACGGCAAAAAGCCCATCTTTCTGACGTTTCATCCCTTCAAATGGCAAAATGCCCATCTTTCTGATGTTTCACCCCTTCAAGTTCTGTACTATACTGTATGTATACGATAGCAAAGCTAAATAATAGTACGTATGTTAAACAGTTAACGGCAAAAAGCCCATCTTTCTGATGTTTCACCTCTATACTCTACTGTATGTATACGATAGCAAAGCTAAATAATAGTACAGTAACGATAAACAGTTAACGGCAAAAAGCCCATCTTTCTGATGTTTCACCCCTTCTTAAACAGTTAACGGCAAAAAGCCCATCTTTCTGACGTTTCATCCCTTCCAAAGGAAGTGACTGTTCTTGGAATGCTCCTCGTCCAATTGTGCATGGAATTGTGTGATTTTACCAACCAAAAATTAATGGTAATTTGTTAAATGACATCATAAAAGGAGGCGCAGCTTTGTTAGTAAGACTGGTCTATGCATCGTAAAAGGAGGCGGAGCTTTGTTAGTAAGACTGGTCTATGCTTACAACTTGCTTTAATCGAATATTTGCTCGGACTAAGTGAAAAACGGTATCATTTTAAATTAATCGAATATTTGCTCGCACTAACTGAAAAATGGTATCAATTTTAAAAGAGGCGAAGCTTTGTTAGTAAGACTGGTCTATGCTTACAACTCGCATTTGACATCATTAAAGGGGACGGACCTTTGTTAGTAAGACTGGTCTATGCTTACAACTCACATTAACGAATATTTGCTCGCACTAAGTGAAAAACGGTATCATTTTTATAAGTCGCACTAATCGAATATCGTAACTGAAAAACGGTATCAATTTTATAAGTTGAGATCGGAAGAGCGTCGTGTAGGGTCTATGCTTACAACTCGCATTAATCGAATATTTGCTCGCACTAACTAGTCTATGCTTACAACTCACATTAATCGAATATTTGCTCGCACTAACTGAATCTATGCTTACAACTCGCATTAATCGAATATTTGCTCGCACTAACTGAAAAAAAAGGTATCATTTTTATAAGTTTACACTTAGTGTTTCTGATTTCCCGGCCTTAGTATCAATTTCATAAGTCGCACTAATCGAAATCGCATTATTCGAACTCGCACTAAACGAGGCCTATCTGTATAATAATAATTGCATTTCCAAATCTTCCAATTAAGTAAGAGCTGTATTGTACATATATGATATTTATACGATCTAAATATAAATGTACTATATTTTGGCAATATTTAATAATAACAAGCAATACAAATAACTTAAATATTTAATGTATCAATTAAAAATTCTTGAGAATCGGGAATGAAATTGTCTTATAAATGTCAAGATTTCTCAAGATGGGAAGCTCAAGCACAATCACTAGATACAAATCGTGTTGCTTTTTAATATTATATATTGGTGACTCACAATTCGACATTTGAGTTTTGTGGATTGGTGCATGCACGTTCTTGGAATTGTGTAATGTCATTTGCTATTTGTCAGTTCTTTTTGGGCTACTTTGGTGAATAGTATATGACATAGCTAGAGAAGATGAAGTGAGAGTTACTTCCTATTATCTCAAAGCATAGTGTTCTCATTTTTATTTTAGCTAAGAGCGTGGGGACCACAAAAAAATTGCATTGAGGGCCACAAGTGGCCCGCAGGCCGCCAGTTTGACACCCTTGCTTTAGACTTAATACATTGATGACCAACCTTAGTGATACCTTAGCATAGATTGATGACCTCTATGCTAATCTGGACCAACAGTTTTTTAACCCAATGAGTGCCAGAACTTAAGCATAATTAATATGCAAAAAAAATAAAATGAAAAAATTAAAATTGCAAAATCTTGCTTAATTTTCATAAAAATTTTTTGAAATTTTTAGGATTTATTATGTTTATTATTGTCATTCTAACAATGTAAAAAATTTTTTCGAGTTTTATTTCTTTCACAACTTTTTGTTCATTGTATGAAATTGAAGAAAGCATGATTTTTATATAGTAGAAACCGCTTATTGTAATCACGGATATTGTTATCAAGCTTATTTGTTATTAAAAATCTACGGTCCTGAATCATCCATATTAAAATGCATTATGAAAACTTCGCTTATAGTAAATCAGAATTTCGGTTATTGCCATCAGAATCGATACACCTCTATAAAATACCGCACTAAAAATTAAGAAAATATCGCAGATAATACTAAACTATTGGCTAAATCTATTAAAATAAACAATATTATTTGTTAATTGTTCATTTATTGCTTCGTTTTCACTGAAATTTAGTCAATAAATGAGAAAATCCAAAGATAAAACATTGTCCACCATTTTAAATAATGCAGATTCAACTTAAATGGAGAGATGTGATTTGTGTACATTTTTTAATTAATAATTATTAGAACTATGTAAGTTTTTGATTTAATAAAATTCATACAGATAAATATGACTGCTTTCAAAACTTCGTGGCACCTTTAGATGGTTTTACCACACGTCTTGCCCTTACCATGGTCTATAAATAGTATATATGGACACTCTACTTCGACGCCATTGCTGTAAGATTTTTTAGTTTTGAAATCCTATCACTAGAGGAGCTGGTATATATAGATCAGTGCAATTTGTACTTGTAATGTAGGTTGTTGTTATAGAACTAATTTTATTTTTTGACAAAAAAAAATCCATAGTACAGTATATAGCAGTGGTGTTCAATCTTTTTCACTATGGGAGCTATTTTTCTATACTAAGTTATTTGACAATCTATTCTTTGGAAGTGTCCCATCTGTATTAGTAATCTGTGCTGCAGGGGTGGGTAGCCTGTGGAAGGGCTTGTTTCGCCCCGCCACTTAGTACTCTTACTGAATGGAAAGTGGCGTCATCTGTTGACAAAAAAATGTTCGTTCAGTTTTAAATAATTTCGCAAATAATTAAAAAAAATTATAAAAAAAATAAAAGTTAAAAAATTTAGTGTAATAGTTTTTATAATCCTATATTGTGCTTCAAAATTGTTTTTACAAATAGGTTTCGTGTTTTCAATAAAATTAATCTTTGCTATATACATTATATATGATCTTTAAATGCACTAATTCAGCCAGTAATGTCTATATTCATTAGCAACGCCAATATCGAAAGAATATTTTCGATGAAATAAATATGGACAGAAAATAGTTATAATTTGGCTTTTACTAAATTCAGAGTTATGAATTTAAAATAAATTGCAGGAAGAATGTGCAGAGAGTTTTAAATGTCAGAAGTATTGAAGGCTGCAATATCCAATCATAAAATTTTGAGGACAATGTATCATGTATAAACAAATCGTAATTTTTGAAGGATGACTATTTTGTATTATGTGTAAACTGTAATGTATATAAAAATAAATTGCGGTTTCTTAAAATATACGATGTAAAATTAAAAAAATAACTTGTTACTTGATATATTAAATATATCAAGTAACAAACTGTGATTAGAACACCCAAAAACAGCACAGATCACCATTTTGTCCTTTGTTTAGTACAGTTACTAAAAATCGCGTAACACTTAAAAATAATCACATCAATAGCCATGTTATCACTGAACTGGTGTCCAGATGACGTCAGATGCTCAGAACATACAAAAATCAACCATGCTATTACCCCACCTTTATTTCATCATGCTCACGAGTAGGGTTGATTTCTAACCGCATGCGCAGTGAGGCGAAGTTCAATCTTCTTCAATGGCATCCAATTTATAAAAATGTGCAGCGTGTTTCAATACATCTGTATAATCATCATTTCTTTTATCATTTACTTCGCTAACAATCAAACTTGTGGATAATTCTGCGAAAACATTTTTGAATGCCTCCATCTTAAATCATGTGACCTGGTTCACTGAACTGGTTCTTTATTCAAACGAAATTGTGACGTCAATAAAGAAAACCGTGAAGGTTTACTTAGTGTAGTTCGTGGAATATCGAACCACAGCCTTTGTCGTGTTCTTGGTTGCGTCAAGAAACTGGAGTGACAAACGTAAAGTCAATTTATTTTAGCGTGATGAACAGATCCTAATAGTTAATAAAAAGGATGTAGTTCCCCAGTATGGAATATTAAACCATTTTATTATAATAATTTTTTGTAAATACACGTTTTCGATAATTTCGAATGAAGTACTCAAAATATTCCAATTTTCGCATTTTCCTAACGTTTTGAGGAAGAAGAGAAACAGATTTAAAAAATATGGTGAGTGCCCCATTCGACTTTCCGATATTTTTGAATATACAACCTGTTTAAGCAACGGATTTTGAGGCAATTGTAGTGATAGGAAGCGTGAAAATTGAAAATTCACGCTCCCTATCACTACCATTGCCTCAAAAATTCGTTGTAACGGAACGCTGCTTTTCGGCATGATCGCAGTATTTTCCTCTACTATGAATACCTCATGTATCAAAAAGTACAAACATTTTTTTACATGCAATCCGCTAGAGAATTTACAGAAGTCCGTAAGGCCCGCGCTCAGATAAGTTTGCCCACCACTAGTCTAGACCAATAACTACATTCATTAAAAAAACTAACAAGAACAGATTATGTAGTATAAATATACAGTCGAAGCCGGTTATTAGGAAGTCGGCCATAAGGGAAAACGCGTCCGGTCCTGGCGAAAAACCCATGTTTTGTGTATATTTTTCGTTGGATATAGTGCATTCGGAAATAATGGAAAATTCGGTTATAAGTGAGATAATTTTTCATTTTGCTATATTCTCCCTTGTGATGACCTACTTTTCATCCTGCTTTACCTCGGCTGGCCATCAGTGTAATTTATTTAAAAATAACAAAATCATCATAAAAATAAGGTGACCATCTTTTTTACAATGAAAAGGAGGACAAATTAATTGAAGAAAAAAATATCGTAAATAAAAGAAACATTTTATTTCATTGCAACAAATAAACACTATAATATGATAAATGCATAATAAAAACATTTGTAGCATTTTATATTGTAATTATGCTGACATGCCTATTAATTATTATTTGAATGAGCACTTTTCCATTGCATGAATATTTTTTGTCAGTGTATCATCTCTTAACAATATACAGTGGTACCTTGGTTAACGACGGTAATCCGTTCAGGAATACGTGGTTAATCATACTGATTAGCAGCTTATAGATTCGTTAACCATACTGATTAGCAGCTTATAGATTCGACGATTATTATATAGATAAGATTTGATTTTGCCTTTTGATGGCGAACGAACAGTGACATGCATTCGCCGATTTATTGTCTATATCAGGGGTCGGCAAACTTTTGAGACGGAAGAGCCAAATCTGTCCAAATAATTTTTTATTAATTTATTAATTTATTTATACATTAATTTCGATACAAACATCCAATTCCATTCAACAGTACAAATCAAAAAACAAAAATTTTTTTCATATTAGTACAATGACATACTATCTCTCAAAAAAATTTCATTTGTAAATCTAATTATGCGAACAAAATAAGAATTGAATTTAATATATGTTCTAGCATAAGAAACCACCAAAAATAATATCCAACGGAGATCATAATTAATATCACGATAACAAAACTTGAATTGAAATAATTGATAAAGAACAATAGAATTCCAAATTTTAAAAAAGTATTTAATATCCCTATAATATCTTCTTGTAGCCAAGAAATTTAAATTTAAATTAAGCAAATAAATATCATAATTCAAGTTATGAAACAAAATACCATTTCTATATAAAAGAATTTTAATAAATTTCTTCTGAACACCTTCAATTAACAAAACTAAATTCTGATTTCGTATACCAGGAGACCAAATTATACTACAATATTCTAATACTGGACGAACAAAAGAATTAAATAACCTTATCAAAACAAAACAATTAGAATATCTTTAAAAGTTCTACATATAAAACCCAAAGTAGACATAGCCTTCTTACAGATCGCAATAATACGATTATTAAAAGTACAATTAGAAGCAAAGATAATACCAAGATCCTTTACAACCTCGACTCTCTCTATAGCCATAGCATTTATTAAATACGTAGACTCTAAAACAGAATCCACAGCAAAAGTTTTATTAAAATAATTAACATAATAAAATTTATAATTAATGAATTTTTAATAAATAGAATTGAAAACAACAATTCTAACTTCCAGAAAATTAGATTTATTTTTCCCAAAAATTTAACATCATAAAGAATTTTAAGAATTACATAAATTTATGAAAATATTTGATGAAAATTTAAAAATTTTTAACTAACAAATAAAATCACAATGATTGGCAAATTTATTGCCTTATGAGACAAATTCAAAGATCACTTGGAATTTAATGGTTCTAAAATTCAAAGTCAAATGACAAATAATAGGCTAAATAGGTAATATCTATCATAAACTACAGTGGCAGAATTTAAAATTTTTGGCTCCCACAAAATATTATTTGGGCCCCTACCACAAAAAAAATTTTTTCTTATTTAGATATTTTTATTAGAAATAGCAAAAAAGAACAAAATTGCATCATTTAAACATAATATAAAATTATCAAAAGAAAATATATTTAAAATTTTTCCTCCTGGATTTTAAATTTGCAAAATCTCTAATCACATCTTTCATTTCCATATTTTTGGCTACTGCTGCACTGCTCTGATTGATTGAATATTTCACTCTTTTCATGGTGCATTTAATTTTTATTGTATTATGCTGTTAATTTAAAAAAAAAGATAAAGTACAGACAGAGGATTTGGCCCTCTATAATTCTGAGCTCCCTGCATTGCAGAGTGTGGCGCATTGTAGTTCCACCATTGATAAACTATCATATTATAGTATATATAATTATATTTATATTAATGCTTTTGAAATGCTTTAACATCAAAAAATAAAATGGCAATGACTTTCTGATATCCAGGAACCAATTAAAAAGTTTTCATTGGAATTAAAAAAAATGATTTTCTGATTTACAAATTTTTGTTTAACAAACAGTTTTTATGCTCCCAATAACCTTTATATACCGAAGGATATCTGTACCTATTTAAAATAATAATAAAATCAAAAAATAAATTTTTTTTGGTTCATTTATTGTAAAATATAGTATGCATCTATACAAAATAAATGAAATTATGGATTAATATTATCCAAATACACTGATTATAGCTTTGAAGTATTTAAGATTATTGTATATACATGAGGTTTGGTCATGCTGTTTTTAGACTGTCATATGCAATTAAATTTTATTATAAATGGACTAGAATCAATTGTATTAATTTTGAAGTATTGCTAATTTCATTTGATTTAAATTTACTGTAATTATTTATAATAGTTACAGCTCATTTGATATATATTAATATCATATCAAAAATTACTTTCTTTTGCAAATATTTCTAAAATATAATTAATAAAATATGAATAAATATCTTTGTTTATATACTCCACTTCTATATGCACAAAGATTTAATTCTCCAGAAATCATCTGGAGAATCAAACATTGAGTTTATGTAAATAAGTATCATATTAAGTATTTATGTATCAGTACATCAGATTTATATAAATAGAGTTTAAGATTGCAATTACAGTATAGTAATGTAATTGTGTGAAAATGAGTTCATATTAGATACCTGAATTCATCTGTTGAATTGAAAGGTGTTTTGTTTTGGATACCTTATGTGAATATGGTAACTGTCACATTGCAACCATGGATTCTGCCCTATTTTTAGATCTATATTTTGCAGTAAATATTATAATTATGGTTATATTACAACTATATATTGTATAAACAGACTGATATAAGTTAAAAGATAGCCACAAGTTAAAAAATATTAATCTTAGAATATTTCTTGATATAAAATCGATAACTAGAGCTAATTCTTGTGTTTTATAATTTTTATTTTCATCCTTTCATTTATTTTAGTAATACTTACAGAATATCAGATGTCATTGACAACATTTCTGCCCTTTAAAGCATTAATATAATAATAATAATTAATTATTGTTAATTTTATAATTTCAATCATATGAACACACTTTTATTTAATGTTGTAGTACTTAAAAACAGGCAGATAGTATTGAGAAGAACACTTCAGAACATGGTCTTACCCATTCAATTAAGGAAATTTAAATTGTTTACTTTGTAGATTAATTTTCTTTTGTAATGGGAGTTTATTATGTATTTGAAGTTGAAGATATCAAATGCATTTTGAAATGTTTCTGTTAATAAATTATTTGATTGCCAAAGAGCTTGCTAATAATATATTGTGTTTATTATTAGAGCACTTATGATGAATATTATACTACAATATAAATATTCAAGAATATTGAAATTGAAAGTGAATATTCAAAATTATTGTAGGAATTTTACATTAGCATTCTGAAAAAATTCCAAATG
This sequence comes from Olivierus martensii, assembly GCA_000484575.1. Classification (NCBI taxonomy): domain Eukaryota; kingdom Metazoa; phylum Arthropoda; class Arachnida; order Scorpiones; family Buthidae; genus Olivierus; species Olivierus martensii. The sequence goes on from AYEL01078747.1 coordinate 35,337, forward strand.
TAAAAACATTAAAATAATTCTTTGATTTGCAAAAAAACAAACATTTGAAGAGTAAATGATTTCAAGCAGTTTGTGGAAAAACTTCTAATGTAACCATATCCGTGGGAGTATGTAGGTTTAGTAGGCAATAAGACAGTATTCTTTAATTTTAACCAAAATACTTTTAGCTAATGTGTAACCATCAATGATAGTTGGAACCAGGGCTGTATATAAACCAATTGGACTGATTGCACCCAATCGGGCCCTGCACTTGAGGGGATCTCATTTGTCAAAATTTGTGCAATTAAAAATTATATTAAGAAAAAAATATTAAAAAAATATATATCATTTTTTCAATATTTGCAGAACATATAAATAGTATGATATAATAAAGGAAGTTATAGAAGATTACAATACAGGTAGGCCTCGATTAGTGCGAATAATGGGTCTCACGAATTTCTCGCACTATTCGAAGTATTAACTATATGTAAAATATGGTAATTGGTTCTTACTTTGTGAGATTCTGGCCATTAGCCAATCTCACGATGAATAACTACAATACTAATTGTTTAAGAAATATTTATTTTCATATTTTACATCGTTTTTCATCATCTAAATTAATAACTTATCAGGAATTGTCTCTCATACTATCATTAAAAGTATTCTTCCTTTTATCCATTTTGATATTTTTTTCTAAAAACACTTCAAAACAGCTCTTTAGCAAGAAAAAAGTTTATTGTGGCACAATATATAATATAATAATAGTCAGTAATAATAGTCAGTAATAGTCAGTGACTACTGTACTTGGCTTAGAGTCACTGCCGTGCCTCTTGATCATTGGGTGAGAGAGACTAACTGGAATTTAATTGAACATTCATAGAATTTTTTTATGCTATTGCCATCATAAGTTGAAGACCATCTGTATTAGAATGTCATGGAAACAAATACAGTTATTATTAAAAAATAAAAATTGATGTAAAACTGATTTAATAATACATTCTCAATGATAGGCTGGCTAGCTTAAAAAAAATAATATTTCATTGTTGGGAGATCTTTTTTAGACAATCATATTCAGTAGAAACTGAAGTGAAAGCCCAATCATAAATATATTTTGATTACAAATTTTCTGATGATTTTATAAATGATTGAAACTTTTAATAATATCAATTTTTTTTCATATTCAGAATGGCAATTAATTCAGAATTTATAAAATATATAAACAGTTACATGAAATTTTTATTTTAGTACTATATTATAGAACCAAAATACAGTACTAGTTTACAGTCCTTTCATGTAATTTATATTTTATATAAATTATGGTATTATACTGTATTTTGGTTCTATAAAAAATCTTTAAAAATAAGTTCATAAATATTTTGTCATTTTAAAATATAAATTACATGAAAGGACTGTATTTTGGTTCTATAAAAAATCTTTAAAAATAAGTTCATAAATATTTTGTCATTTCATCTTCTATTAAAAAAATCTCATGACTTTTGTTGTGAATATTATCAGTAATAACATAGTCTGACTACAATAGTGATAGATGAGCCAAGTGACACAAATATTTATGACAGCTTGTGTATCTTTTTTTTAAACAAATGACACTATTTTTTAATCTGTTGATTACTAAATGGATGAATTGAGGCCCAGCCATTGATCATTTACATCAAAGGATGGCAGACTATTCAAAATAGCAACTAACAGTACTGGCTTAAACCACCAAATATTTTCCAAGAAATGGGATCTGGATTTGAACCTAAGTCCCTTGGATAGAAAGCCATAATGTTTTCAGATAGCCAATTCAGCCAACAACACAAAAAATCATATTAAAATATTATTGAATTTCAGGCTGATATTTTAAATTTGCCATTTTGATCAAAAACTTGCCATCAGATTCAGATTCATAATCTGTAATCCCAAAACTCCCATATACTACTTTCACCAAAATAGGACTAATGTTAAAAATCTGTCAAATTTGATAGTGCCACTCAGAGCCGCCGGGACATCCGAGACTTTTGTCATGGGCCCAGCATCAAAAAGGACCCGAACATCAGGCTCTGATGTGCCACATAACATGTCTTATAGTTTATAGGCTGCTGCCAGAGCACACTGTCTATCACCCAAAGAAGCACCCAAAGCAGTTGTGCCAAAATAAACTATTTTATATATAACATGGTATTTAATGTATCAAATTTTGAATTTATTGTACACTTTTTTAAATAAATATTTAATGTTTTAATGGGCTTTTTTATTAAACCAAGTGATGCACTTTTTTAAGTGGGGCTCGGACCACAGACTTGTCATGGGCCCGAAAATTTCTCTCAGCGGGCTTGCTGTCACTTTTATGACCCCTTTTAAATATAAATTTTTAATCAATATTTATTATTAAATTTGTGAAGGATATTTTTCTCAGCATGCAACACTCAAATGGTTAAGAAATAATGATTTTTAAGTCATACTATAAACATTTGAGATTTAATTATAAAAACAGTAAATGGAGAATATGAAATTTTTCCTTTTAGTTGTGATTATAGGATCATTGTTGATGACTTTTGTTTTATTATTCATAGACTAAACAGACTGTCTAATTAAGAAATAAAGATTTTTAAGTCATACTATAAACATTTGAGATTTAATTATAAACACAGTAAATGGAGAATATGAAATTTTTCCTTTTAGTTGTTATTATAGGATCATTGTTGATGACTTTTGTTTTATTATTCATAGACTAAACAAACTGTCTTGTAGATAGATACTCATTGTGTTTAGAATATAAAAATGAGGATTCAATAAATGATGATACAAAATTAACTAGACTTTAATAGTGCAAATTATTTATAAATAATTGCACAAAAGAATAAGTACTTCCAATCTCAACACAGAGATCATTTTTAAGTTGAATGATGAATCAAAAATTCTATTAATTTTCACTATTAAAATCTAGTTTGTTTAGACTTTTATCTGTTTAGATTTTTATACAAATGCATTCCATTATTATTTTAAATACACTCTGAGTCTTTCTAACTAAAATTTGAACCTGGCAGGTGTTAAAAATATCATTTTTCCACTTTTAAGACATAAATTATAACCATTAGATTGCTATTAAACAAAAAAAAATTCATGTATAGTAATCTCACTGAGTCAAGAGTGAATATATTGACAACACATACAGTGAAATAGTACATAAATATGTGTTGACTTCTAAGACTACCATTTCTTTCTTGTTACATATGTTTGTACCATAAAACCTCCTTCAACATATAAAACTTGACTAGAGTCCCAGAAATTAAAAAAATGTTTTAGACATTTAAAGGCAGTACAAAATAGAAATAAAATGTATAATTAATATAATCTTAATATGTGAAATGATTATTTTAGTGTAAATAACTTAAAGAATAATTAGAATTATCTTGTATAAGACAAAAATAACACAAAAATAAGCTGCTCTTTGAGGTAATATATTAAAACAAAATTAAGAATTTCTTCAATTTATTAGTGTAAGTTTCTAACATCGTTTGTTGTTTTCAATCTATCACTTATTCGTCACTTCTAGTTGTAAGTTCAGCTTTTGTTTTGCTGGTTTATGTTAATAGCTATTAGATTGTTTTTGAAGTTAATTATATTTAAGTTTAAAATTAGTTTAAGACCTGAGCTCAGGCCGAACTCTGGGATTGCAGAGTCGCTAGAACCGTTAGGTTTAGCTTATAATTAAATAGTTCTAACCTGCGACTTTGCACATTATGATACAAAACATTTTCGGCTCCATTGAGGTACAGCTCCGGCCAAAATGTTTGTCACCTCACCGAATACGTTCGGCTTCCTTACAATACTCGGCTTCAGCATGCATTAGTTTCCTCGGTAACGTAGGCACTAATGTGCTGGCGGAGGGATCGTCCATTATGTAGTTCGCTAGCAACGAGGGGTAGGGTTCTGATAGCGGCGAGAGAACTGTGACGTGTTTAAAATGAATATTAAAGTTTTCATAGAAAACGAATGGCGGACTAATATTATGGCTTTCGTAATAGATAATAAAAAACTATGTGCGATAGGTGGAAGTGATAATTTTTCCTGAAATACTAATCGAGATGCAGGGATGAGAATGACGTAGTCAAACGTCATCCTCATCTCTGCATCTCGATACTGAAGACAATGCCTCGTGCCATCACGAAAGAAATTAGAGATTTGGTAATCCACCATAGAGAAAATGGTGTTTCGGTGAATGAAATTGCTGAAATGTTGGACATCAGTAGGAGAACAGTTATTAGGATATGCAAATGTCCAGCAGAAAGAGGCACGTTGTCGCCATTTAAATCAACAGGCAGACCCAGAGTTTTTCTCTATGGTGGATCGATGTATAAATTTATATTGAAAAAGCATTTATTGCCAACTTGTTTCTATGTTATTATTTATACATTGTTAAAATTACACATTACAAACTAATCGTTTGAGATTTACATATATAATTCGATAGTTGTATTTGGGTGGGGATATTATATTCAACTGTCTGCAACGATAAGCGAATATAGCAAATTCGAAATCCGTTTATATACAACGAAACATTGTGAACATACGTAGGAATATATTCATAATCGTCGCGTTGAACGTTATAAGTGGAATGAAATGCCATCGTTCAGTTTCTTCCTGTTGTATCCCAGAAAACACTAAAAGATATTACGCACGCAACGCGTCCCTCTCTCGTCAGGGACTATGCAAGGAGGGATGTCATCCATATATACCGCATACTCACTCAATATAAGTTTATTTTACATGTTTGCTTCAAGAACTTCATCAACAATTTAATAACCTGTCTTTATTGGGATTTCCTGCACGAGTTCGTTAAGCAGCCAGAAGGCAGCATTGCGGGCTGCTTAGCATCAGTATATTTCATCCTACATTTTTTGCGGATCTGTCTTTACGAATCCATTGGAAATTGTAGGACGTATAGAAGAGACACTTAGCAATAGCTAGGGACGGGTTCGGCCCACTTAACCAATACAGATATGAATCGGGCGACCTGTTAACTATTCAAATGCTCCGGGTGGCACTAGCAAACCGTTGTAATTAATTAAAAACACAAATATCAAGTTTTGTAATGGTCAATACGGGTAAAATTTCGACATAATAAAATGTTTAAAATGATTATTGATTGAATGATATAAATATTATTGATTAATAATAATCAGATTTTTTAATCTTTGAAATCCTCCAACGTATTGAACGCTAGACAACAATATTGGAGACTCCCTTATTCGAAAGGAAAAATTATGAATGTTTGTCAAACTGACACTTAAGTAGCAGGGACATAATTGTGTGTGTGTTTGAATTTCGCGAGAAATGATCATCTTTCCAATTATTACAGTTATAAATTATCATATTTCTTTTTTATACAAAATAACTAAAACATTTGTAATGATATACTTGTATTTAAACTGTTTTCAAATATTACTTTCTTAATAATTACGTTTGGTTTCAAACCATCTGTTACCTTATTATAAAAAAGTAATGCTGCGAGTGATAATACTTTAGAGCGATCAGTCTTGCCAATTTACCTCCCATGCTTTGCGTAACCCACCTCCCCTACATTGAATGCGTATGGGACACGTCTAACGCACTCAATGTAGGCAGCACGGTATGTGGATTGGAAACTGTAGCCGATCATGATTTCCGGTTTCCAGCGCCTAGTTGAAAGTGACAAACATTTTGGCCAGAGCTGTACCTTCAGCATATACTGAAGGTTAAATTACAATCTACTAATATCAAAGAATTCCAGTTCCAGAATGCTTGGAATTCTCCATTAATATTGGAGTAATTTCTTCTCATGCAATATTAATATTTGCTGTTGCCATCCTGATGCTGTTTTTCTTTCCAAGACCTGCAATTGTTAGGCATTCTCCTTTACAAGAAAATATACCTTTACAAAGTATATTATCTGAAACTTGCCCTAGGATACTTATAAGGAATTATTATCAAGTAAACATTTGCTATATACAAATAATGAAAAATTATATAAAATAGAGGATGAGATATCTTAATTACATGCTCTTATCTACATATCTTTCACAATATTAAGTTGTTTTAAATATGCTACCAGATCATATATGGGATACTTTCAGCAGCTAATATTTCAAAGCCCATCAAGGTTGCCCAGCATCCATGATGAATTGGAAAGTTGAAGGTTAGAGGCAGTTAAATGAGCTGGGCTTAGATTCCTCTTGAAAAATGTGAGATGGACCCAGAATTGAGTGATAATTCTTGAATGTGATAAATAACTTCTTTATCACACAGCCATTTGGCTGACACAAGAAAAACAATTGCTAACAATTAATGTTACTTAGAAATTTGGATAATATAAGTTGAAAAATAGTTCAAATTGATCAATAATGTTAAATCTGGAATTTGCATAAATTGAAATCACATAAGTCAGAGATTTAATGTATAAAAATGATAAATGTAATGCAATGTCTTCACTATTTCCAGTTAAATTCTCATCTCAGTATTGCAAACTTCTTTTTAAAATATCTATCAATTCTCAACCAAGTAATAATTTGTTTTTACATTTTATTCCTGAAGATGTTAACTATTAATTTTCATTTGATAAAGATACTTTGATAGTTTTGCACAATTCTCCATTCTCAGAGCTATTTGGTTTGTTTTCTGTAAGAATAATAAATGTGCAGATTGAGAACATTTTATGTTAATTAAAAGTATTTTTCTTCTCTTTGAGCTTATGATTATTCAATAATAAATGATTTTAATAAATATATATACTTATTTGTGATACAGTAAAACCAGATTTAACTTTTTAATATTTGTTTCTCTTATAAAACAAGCATATAAAGTTTTCCATTGCTGTTATAGAGATCTGTAAAGAAAAATTTGTTTAGTTATAGGCAATCCCCAATATACATAAATCTGTGCTTATGTAAGATTTAGTTAATGAGCCTGACCTGAATCTAGCCCCTCCTGAAAAATAGGAGATATGGGTCTTGGAATTGAATTTAGATACTCTAAGATAAAAAACAAAAGAAACTGCTCTTAAAGGCTATTAACTCAAAAGTCTAATAAACATAAGCACTTAATAAGCAGTTTTATTTTAAGTTGATTACTTCTGGACTGCTTATTAAGTGCTTATGTTTATTAGACTTTTGAGATACTCTAAGATGGTAAATGAACTGCTTTTACCACACAATTTTTGTGATTATTCTTTAATATAAATATTTTTAATGTTATGTCTTTGTGATTTACTAGTACTAAATAATGTATGCTCAGACATGGTTTGCATTATGTAAGATTTTGCAGAACAATCCACTTATGTAAATTGAGGACTGCCTATACTTGACAGGTAGATCTTTATTCACACACATTCATCATAGACAATATCTTGGATTATCAATTATAAGTTATATAATAAAATAAATGTTTACAATCATGTAGTTAAAATGGAAGGAAAAACATATTCCTCAACATTCATCTGAGTATAGGTTAAAATTAGCTTGAGGCTTTAAAAAATATACAATATTTCCATATTGAATAGGAAAAGTATAATTATGTTATAATTATCCAACATTATGACAGTGATTCATTTTTTTTAATTTATAAACATTAATTTTTTATCTTTACTTATATACAGTTCAAATTATTATTTCATTACTATAAAATATTGGAAGTTATCATAAATGTTATTATTCCTACAGTATATTTTCATAGAAAGTTCAGTTTATAATATAAACAATTATGGAGCTTACCTGTTTGAGCAAAAATTCCATATCAATGCAATATCATTTGGTAGGAGATAAAACATTTGGATTGATAAAAAAATGTTATGTCCTTATAGTGGTAATCATTAAATATGGAAAAAATAAGTATAGTTTATAAAGAGCTTTTTGTTATGAGGAATGCCCTTCAGTATTTTACTTAATAAATGGCAAATTTTCCATATACCACTAAACATAAAAATAGATATGGCAGTATATATTATTAAAAATTGCTACATTTTACATAATTATGTTAGAAAAGATATGGCTGCAAATATAAAGATACCATAGTAACCACAACAAATTTAATAAACACTGCTTAACCTCTTCTAATAACTCTTATAACTAATAGCACTTACTGCGGTTGAGTTACTACTTCTTTTCTAGGTACTTTTCACTTGTACTGCTAACGTTTTCGGTCCCTCCGACCTTCATCAGGCTGTGTTTTTTAAATATCGTTGATTCGAACTCTTTGAATAGTTCTTGCACAGATTTAAAGTTGAACTGAAAAAATATTGAAGCTTCTAGAACATCGTCTCTAATTAAGCATTCACTAGGTAAGCGATGTGTTGGTCGATGACGTAATAAATTTTAGCATGACGTAGCAGCTTTAAAAAACTTAAAAAATTGCAATAAATTTAAGAAAGGTTAGAGTTGAAATCATATACTAACTCCGTCATCTTCTCTCATTTTGTTGTAGTGCATATTTCCAGGCTGCTGGGAGGTCTGCTGTCCTATCGTTCAACAAGTTTTCATGTCTCCTTCTTTTAAAAATCTCTAGTGTTTCAGCTGTATACGCCTGGTTCTTATTTTTTATTTGCTTAATAACTCTGGCTTCTTCCCATCTTACATCTAGGTCCATTGTGTATGCTTCTAAAGCCAACGTGGTTGTAGTTCTAGCGTTGGCTATGTCGCTCTTATGCTCCTGCAGTCTCTGGGTGAGGGTTCTAGTAGTGACACCTATAAACTTTGCTGGCTGCTGTACTTTCATATCTGTAACTGGAATTTCGTATACCCCTTGCTTTTCTGTTTCATTTCTTGGGTCCTTTTCATTCCTCAGGAGATTAAATATAGTTGTCGAGCTAAGAATCATTTTGTTTCTAGAAATTCTGTAATAAATATTCCTTTCTGCTGAGTTCAGTGCCCCATTCAGCTACCAGTGGTGCAATATTAATTTGTTTTTTTTTGTACCGTATTCGGTGTTAATGCTTATGTTTTCACTTTCAAAAATAAATTAAAAAATTTAAGCATTAAATTGTGTGTAAAAATTAATGAACCAATCCTTTTTTTTTTCTTTAATTCTTATCTCATTTTACACGGTTATAAAGAACATATCCTCGACTTTTCTTTATATTCTTTAGATCGATTTACACGGTTTACAGTTTAATTGAACATATCCTTCTATTTTGTATGAATTCTGCGTCTCGTTTTACACGATTTCGGTTTGCGCGATTTTTTCCAGGAACGTATCTACCGTGTAAATCGAGGGATGAGTGTAGTACGCCGCTTCCATAAGTTCAATACTGACTTCGATGTTGTCGTCAAGTATTATGAAATTTGTTTGAATAAAGATATAAACTCCGCATTTTCTGTAGCTTCAACTATTTAAAAATGGCTGATATTAATATTTCTCAGATATTTTTCTTAATATAAAAAGTTTAGAGATTTTTCTATTTAAGAATTGGATAAAACAGATTGTTTCAGTAGATGTTATGAAATCATTTTGTTTTTTTTTTCTGTTTCATTAGTTGATTTATTTATTTACAATGTTAGAAACTAAAATTAGAATATAAGAAATTGTTTCAAAACATCGAATTATGAAAAAAAAATCTACTTGATACTTATTCAGCATAAAAATTTACGAGAAAAATATTTTTAAATATAAAAATTTTAAATATTTTCTTGAAAAATTTGAATCATCCCACATTTCATATTTTTTAACAATGGTTGCAAGTGAAAATAAAAATAATATTTTTTGATGATTTTTATTTAATGTTAATAGTGTTTTCACTAGAAGGTCCACTTTTCGCCTCCATTCGCAACCCCTAGAAATTCCACCCTTATTTTCAAATTTAGGATTTCTCTTCTGATATTTCTTTTTATAAAATATTCAAATGATGGCATAATCTTAAATGATATTTAAAATAGTCGTAAATATTAATAAATTTAAAAGATATTATGCATATAAATATATATTCTGTACATGATAAATAACTTCTTGTTATAAGACTAAGTAATTATTCGCTCTTTTAATTAAGGTGATTAAATTTTTATGCTACAGAAATACAGAAAAATATATAAACTTTAATATAGGGTTGGAAAAATATTCGTTTCTTCAAGTCATTCTTCGAGTTCAATGCTAAAATATTACTGTTTAAAATGTTTGAATGAAGAAATGTGCAAACGTGTATACAAAAAAATTATATTTGATTTTTAAATTAAATATTCTTCTTCTCGTTAAATCTTTCTTGAACAATTTGATTCTGCAGACTTTTCTTTGAATTAAGTGAAAGGTAATTCAGTGAAAATGATGGGAAGAAGAAATTAGCAAAAATATTCTGGAGTTTTAAATGTCACTTTGCCTATTTTTAGGCATTGAAAATGTTTAGTTTGATGCTTTCTTTAGCAGTTCAATTCCGATTTTTCTGAGCGATCAGGGTACAATTGCAAAACCCAGCAAAAATGGTACCGATCCATAGGGGAAGTCGAGACGTGCAAAATATTCCTAGTGAACAAGGGTCAAAGATCAAAGATTAATAAAATATAGAGACTAAAGGCTGGTCTCAGTACGCTGAAATAACGCGTCGCGCACGAAACGTCGCGCATACCGATGTTCAGACCGAATGCGTACGACGCGACGTAAATAAATGACGTCGTTAGGCTATTGGCTAATTATTGTGACATCATTTGAAGTTAGCTGATTCAACATGGATAGCGAAACTCAAGAACTGTTTTGTTTATCGATGACTTCATTTATAAATTTATTAAATGTCATGGTTTTGCAGTCGCAAAATTTAAAATCTAAAAGATCTCTATGGATGCGTGATATATACCGTATCAGAGAGCAACAAAGTTTCAACAATCAGCTTCGCATAGTATCTTCTCTACTCGCCACACTGAATTACGAAATAAAACAATTTCTCTTCTGATTGGACGAATGACCAACGTACTCTTGGCGCAGCGCATAAAGTTGAAAAGTCATCTCCGGCGTAACGAGGCAGCGTCTAGCAATATACAGGAAGTGACATCATCACTTTGATACGCCGACGAATTTACGTCGCGTTATACGCCTGTGAGACCCAGTCTTAAAAGTTTCACTGGCGTCACCTGCCGCACCCAAAAAGTTCGTTGTTTGCAAACAATGCATGCGGTTTGACGCTGTGCCTCGTCTCGCTGCGATGTGCGGCGCGAAGCGTCTAGGTACGTACCTAACGTCTACCTAGACGCTAGGCATGTACAATCTAGTTATGTGTCTACGTCTATCTAGATTCTAGACGCTAGGTATGCAACCTTTCTAGACGCTTCGCACCGCACATCAGGTATGTGTCTACCTCTATCTAGATTCTAGACGCTAGGTATGCAACCTTTCTAGACGCTTCGCACCGCACATCGCAGCGATAACCTCATATATATCTCATTAACTTTTTCATCTATGACCCCTAGTCTTTTTCTTTTTTTCTTTTGTATGGTAAGCTTGGTGGCTAAATTTTGATTGCCCCTTTTGATGATTTATTTAATAAAATTTAAGTTAAAATTAATGTTGTACATTAATGGATAAACTACATAGACAGCTAAATAAAAATTTTAGACATATTTACAATTTTATAATAAATTATTTATTTAAAATTAATTATTTTTCATGTTATCTTTCTTTGATTTACGGTTATTTTTATGATAAGTGTGTATTAATTTTGCTTTTAATGGAAGAAAACTAGTTTGTCATCTGGAATTGTTTGATTACAGATGATAAATGTTTCTTATGGATGTGGTTTTGGCTCCTTGCCTACCTGTACCATACTATTAGATAAATAGCAGGGAATCTTCTCAACAACGGGCCTCATAATAGCCAGATCAGAAAAAAAAATAGCAAATCGTTATTTACAAATAATCCTAGTGATGTAAACATGTAAAAGTTTCTGAATTACAGAACTCTATACGCTTAAAGATCTTGAGGAAGATCCTCTCCATTAACAATTCATCTTTAAACCATTAACAACCTTTTTTTTTTCTTTTAATATTGAGGATGATCCTCTCCATTAACAATTCATCTTTAAACCATTAACAACCTTTTTTTTTTCTTTTAATACTACAAATAGTTTCTGGTATGCTTTGATTAATTCTTAATATCCAAATTGAATAATGAAGCTATTAATTATGGCAAAAATGAATTAAGTAGCGAGGAATGTTTCATGATTTATCATTTTTTATGGACGTGACAATGGAATGGTTGGTAACTGCAGAAATGTAATTTTCTGCAACGTATGTAATTTTAAGAAAGATTAAAAATATATATATATAACTTATATAATTATTATTATCATCCTGTCTCTCGTATAATCTTTAAATTAGCTAAAAAAGTATTTGAATTTTATTAAAATAACACGATTAATTCGGATTTAAATCTAGGTCAGTTTCTAAGTTGGAAAAAATAAACAAGTGCCAAAAAAATACTTTCTATTCGAAGAAGGAAAAAAAAAAAAATGGTTCTTTAAATAAAATTTTTTTATTATTTTTTGAAATAAGAAATGATCAAATCCTTACATTTAACTGGTTGTTTTGAAATACCAGAAAGTACTTTGACGTCTGAAAACATTAAAATTATTCTTGACTCGCTTCATTTCCTCTTGGGGAGAGCGTTAGAACTCGTTGAAATTTCTAATAAAAGAAGAAAATAGCCGATAAACGAAGTGTTTGAAGAAAAGAAACAGTATCAAGACGAAAAAAAAGAGCAAAGAAAATTTCTTTCTAGAAGTAGAAAAGTTGAGAACTCTGCAAGATACAATAGAAGGTTGTCAAGGCTCATCAATTCTTTGAATGTATCTTTGCCATTGAAGAAACAAAAAAAAAAAAGAAAGAAAGAAAGAAAGAAAAAATAACGTTCTTCGGAATCGAATGATTGAAATAATGAAACCTAAAATGACTCCTATAGTCTTTTATTTACAAATGGCAATCGTATAAAAATGATTGTTTATGTCCGGAAGTTAAAAAAAAGCCCTTCTCATCTGCTACGTAATTAGTTCGTAGCTTTACCATATAATCCGCTTTCCAATAACCTCTCTTGTGTTTCCCACATCTTTTTTTTATTTTCTTTTTTTACTCCGAAGGATGTTTTTTTTTTTTTCTTTCCCACTTGACCAATAAGGATTTTTGTTTTTCGGGGAGTAAAATATCCGCTTCATTAGTTGTTCACAATGAATTCGCTAGTGTTGGGAAATCGCCTATTGCTATCCATGTGACAGTTAATTAACGAAGAACCATTGATGGCAATGGTTCAATCACCGCAGAAACATGACAGTTTAAGACTTTCTTCAATGGAGTTTTTCATCTAATTACGCTTTCTTCGAAACAGTAATCTCTTAGAATCACTAAAATGCCACTGGAGTATTAAGTGGGACGAGATACATTAGAAGACAAATTTCTGTAGGAAAGACTCTTATTGTCTACTCGTAAAAATGTATAAGAAGTGATGCTTAATTAATATCCTTGCTTCCAAAATCTTTCTTTTTTTTTTCTTTCTTTCCTCTTTAAGTTTAAATTTATATAGATGTATAAAAAAATCGGTTCCGGTAATTAATATTGCAGTGGTAGAACAAATGCGGTTAGTGCTTTCGATAGTATTAAGTTCTTTTTTTTTTTAATAAAAAAAAATAAAAAAAATTGGATGAAGATTTGAATATTTAATGATTTTTCTTCTCTAAAGTATTAACCATTAATATATGATCGGAAGAGCGGTTGTAAACAATTGAAAACATGCTAGAATCAAAAGAATACTATTGAACAATCAAAAATTCTTGTATTTTTTTCTTGTATGACCCCTAGTCAAAGCGAGTATATAATAAGCGAGACAGCTTCTATTGAGAGGAGTTCGCTTCAACTTAGTTTTTTCTGTTAAAATTATTACTTCATTTTTAAGCTATTGCTTCATGAAACAAAATGAATAAATTGTTACTAAAGTAGCATTTTTTTAAAATATCAGGTAAGATTTCTAAACTGTTAGTAAAGCAGAATCAGACGAATAAAAGACTATAATAAGATATATATATATTATAAGACTATAATAAAAGACTAAAATAAATATACTATAACTATTATAATAGTAATTTTTCTCCTGGAAACGATTGCTTTTTCTTTTTCTTCTTCTTCCTCTAGGTAAAAATGAAGAGTCATTACTTTGTTGCAAGTAGAAGAAAGAGTGCAGAAGCAATGATTTTTGGGGCCTTTGTTTAAGATAAGACTTTGGCTGTTGTGACAACAGATAAGGTACCAAATTGTCTGAAGTACCTCGCCAAACAAGAACGATGACTCGTTGCCAGATTAAAGGACAAACTCCATATTGACTGGATACGGCTAATCAAAGTGAAGAGAAAATATTGAATGATGTTCACGCAGATCAATCGTGTCTCACGCACACCATCCTAGAAGAGAAGATAGCGAGTGATGGATATCCGTGGTTATCGGAACCTAAAGTGGCACACACACACACACAAAAAAAAAAGTTGCCACTCTATCCCATTCTCTGATAATACAGTTTCTAACGGAGATTAGATTCGATAGGTGTTTTCTTGGCCCTAGCCCGAAAGAATTTTCTTTATAGACATAATTTTCCCATAACAAAATTATCGATTGTTTCGAATCCCATTTAGTGGCTGTAACACATGTACTAAAAAAAAGAAAATAATTATTTGAATTCTAACAAATTACAGTCGATTATATTATTGACTATAGTGAGCTTGATACATGATTTAGTTTCCTATATTTAGAAAAACGTGACGACTTTTTAAGGAAATGATCGTGGTTACTCACGCGTTACTCGTGTTGGTTTTAGCTTAATTAAAGTGAAGATTTATGACTGCCAAAAAGATATTTAACAATTTTTTTTATTACTTTTAAAATTATTATTTTATAATTTCCATCTTTAAAAACCGCTCTCATTTGCCTCTCGTTAACCATTAAAGCTAATTGAAATATAAACAGAAAAAAAAACAGTTATTAATATAAAATGCACATCATTTTATTAAATAAATTCTTAAAATTTACATTTATAAACGCATATTTGAGAATAAAAAAATTATTACGACCATTTTTAAACCCGTGCAAAATCTAATTTCAAAGCTATATGTTATATAATTATTTTTCCACGCCGTCCAAACTTTGATAATAGTAAAGGTTTTCCATCATTTGCTCCTGACATTATCCAAATACTCTGGGAAAATGTCATGAGCCAGTTATCCATTATAGAGAGAATAAGCAGTTACAAACGAGCATCTAGCAAGCCAGGTGTGGCGTTAATAAGTCAATGACAGAAACGACTTTCGTTTCATCTGCTAATTTTGGATTAGAATGACCAAAAGCTTTGGGGAGGGATGAAAAGACATACATCAACTATCATTGTAATCTTTGCCTGCACGTGAATAGTAAAATTTCCGTCCCACAAAGTGACAAACGACGTGTCTCACGAAAGCTGTCATCGTGCAAAGAGGAACAGATCGGGGGAGGGATTTGCTTGATTAGTAGCTACGCTTCTCTCCATTATGCTTTACTTAGCTTTCCTCTGTTAGTTACAATTGTTAGAGTAGCAGCAGCTTTGTTATTTAAAAGTTAAAAGGGAGTTAAAAGAAAAAAAAAAAAATACAAAGTCGATGAGATTAACTTCCACGTTATAATTTTATCAGTATTGTTGTATACGTTTATAAGATCCATAAATCAATAACCCGTACTCTTAATTACATTAATTTAACCAATTTAGACCTGTTAACCTTACGAGTGAATTCCTGGGTGAGGAATATTAATGGTCCACCCACCAATTATTCCACAATTACACTGAATTAATTTATCTTTATAAATTTGTCTAGTCCGTTTGTCACTTTGAAATTAAAGACTGATTCTATAAATTTTTCGGCACAAATACAAATTTTCAAATTAAATTTTTTAACGAGAGTCAAAACACAAGTGTTTTACTTAAAAACTTTTATGAGGTTCAAAATTTAAATATTCGATTTAATATAATCGTCAAAAAGTTATAGTAGAAATTCTACATCAAACTGAACGCATTTACGCTCGCAACACACAAATAAAATTAAAACAGATAAATTTCTTTATCAAACTTATAATAGATCGTCGACTTTATTGCTAATTTTCAAAATAAATGTCAAACAATAAAGCAACTTTGACTGATATGACCCTCTTTATATTTCTGGCTCAATACATGAACTTCCATTTTCACCACAGTTTCTAGACTTTGACAACAGATGTCCATTTATTGTCCTATCTGAAGTAAAACCTTACATTGTGATATATTTAGTAAAGAGGTCTCGCCACTCTTATAGCCACTACGTTGTCTTAGTGTGCTGAATCTATTGTCGATATGTGGTCGCTCCTATACTTTGAGCAGTTCTAGACAAATGTTTCACTCTTCTGTAAAGACATAAAGTTGTTTCTGGAGATTTCTTTCTCCGTTATGATCAAACATTTTTTTTCTAGTGCGGCAATCAACTTTGCTCTATTGTATTCTTTAATCAATTCTTCGTAGCAATTGCCTTCTTTTTTAACTTTCTTCCAAACTGATTTTTACACTCTAGAAAGGGAAATAAAAAAGTATATAATAGTTCTAAACTAGTTGCAGAACTTTAAATTTTTATCTATTGAACTAAACCAATAACATAATGTGCATGCGAATTTTTATATTATGATAACGTTAAAGCGGTTTTATTACCAGATTCTTTTATGTCTCAAGGGCCAAAAAAAGTAAGAAACTATATAATCTTATCCAAAGTAAGTGCAAAGTGTTTTTAAATATCTAAAGTTTGTTTTAATATTAAAAATTTATTCTGAAATTATAACATAGTTGTTCCTTTATTCGGTGTTTCTCTACAGTTTAAACGTTAAAAGATACAGATAATTACCTGTAATTAATACAGTTTAACAGCATAATAAACGGCATTTCTTTCCTCGTTTGAAAGCTTTATAGATTCAAAACGGTTTCCAGCAGTTAAAATCAGAAAGCCATTGGGAAACATTTCGTATCACCGTGTCTAGATTGTATGCAGTCCTGTGGGAGAACAACGATATTTATCTTGTCATTGCACATCCTCTGTTGACAGTTTGGGAAATAACAAAACCTCAGATAACATCTGTACCGCATCTCCCCATAGGTGAGTATCCACCTTTTCCTGTTCAACTTGATAAATTTCATCAAATTTTCTTTTATCACAACTTTAAATTTGTTTCCTGATTGCAGTTAACTTTACTCGAGCCAAGAGAAGCAAACAACTTTGTTTATTTTTAATTTAAAAAAAATATATATATATATCGCTATTATAAAAAAAATTCTAAAATAAAAAAATTCAGTAATGCATTATGGTTCTGATTAGTTAATATTTAAACGCTTGTATTTATGTCTAGCATTTCTACAATTCAAATAAAAATGTATAAAAATATCAACGTGACATTTATTGATGAAAATGTATTCTGGCAACAATTCAAAAAGCATTTAAAATATCGAAAACTTATATATATATTTACTTAAAAAACAAACAAAGAATTAAAGAAAAAAAAGGCAAGTAATTTTGGAAATTAATGTTGATTTATAATTTTTAAAAGAGATGAAGATTTAATTGAATTTTCTTCTTGACACAAAATGATTTCCTTTCTGTTCAATCTTGCATACAGTATTAAGCAGAATGATACTTTTAAAATGTTTGTTAAGAGCAAATAGATTCTTCTTAAAGAAAGATGTTGAAAGAAATTCGTTCTGTCTGCTACTTTTATAATTTTTATTTGATCCAATTCGACTGTGTAGTCGAACTGGCAAAAGTCCATTCATTTTATTACTCTTTCTCTCATTTTTTTCTCGTTTCTGAACTAAATCTTTTTTTTTTTTTTCTTTGTTGTTGTAGATACTTCAATTCCTTCATACTCATCTCTTTCGTGATTAATTGGTTTATAAATAAACCATATTCTTTAAATTTAATTAATTAAGCAAACCGATAAGATAAATGCTTAAATGTATTTTTCTCTAATTTTTATCATCGTTGTTATTTTTACAAAATTTAATATAAAATGTAAACTGAAAAATATCAATTTTATTTAGAAACATTTTAGAAAGCACTTATGCCCCCCTTTATTCAACAAAATTTGCAAACAAATTTGGGCGAATTTCTAACAATTTTATCGAATCAAAGTATCGAATTTAATCAACGTCGCCATCTAGCGATGTTTGTATAAGTTATTTCCGAAGCAGACGAGTTTAATTACGAAATTTTTCTAAACGATATTACGTCATATAAAATTCGAATTTTTTCAAACGAAAATAATTAAAATTTAATTATTATTATTATTTTAATTTGACTGTGATAAATTATTACTTTTATTTCATATAAACAAACTTTTTTTTGGAAGACAATGTTATAAGTTTCAGAAATGAGAACAGCTCGTGATCAGTTTCGATTTATTTTCACGTTTCAGATATTCAGCTAAGTATCTGCTTGACAGATTAAAGAACGTGCTGGAGACAAGAAAACCGAAACAATACTTTTATTTTTCAATTAATGACACATACATTGTAGTTTGGTATCAAAAAAATAATAATAAAGAAAAAAAAAACCATTACGAATGTAACATTTACGACATTTTGATTAATGAGTCATCTGGGAAGAGGAAATTCGTGTCTAACAATATTAGGCTTGTTAAAAAAGAAGAAAAAAAAATAAAAGAATAAAAATATTCGTTGATATATTTTTGACTTTTTACGGTGTTTATTATTATTTTTTTTTTTAAAATTCGACGATTGACAGACTGTTAGAATGTCAGCCATAAAAATTGAAATTATGCGTTTAAAATCAGTTTAAACCAATTTTTATTATAGGAATATAAATAAACGCGTTAAAAACTATAAACCAAAATATAAAAATTCTCTTTAGAAGAAACTTTTAAGTTTTTTTTTTTTTCTAAAGAAACTTTACTCAATTTTTTAAATGCATAAAATCGAGTAAAATTCGAGAGAACGAATTTCATTTTGAATAAAATCTCTGCATATGTAAAACTGCTGGATGTTGTTTTGCTTATGCAAAATGTAATATACGTGTAAAATGTACTCGAACAAGTGTATTTACATATGTAAATGTGCAATGTAAAGTACACGTAAAAGCTGACGTATATGCAAATGAGCATTTTGCATTTTCATTGATGTTTCAATAACTTAGAATTATGTATTTATAATAAATATATACTGTATATGTATATATAAATGTTAAAGTATTGACATCACGTATATAAGTAAGTGTTTACATTAAACTTACATTAGAGAGAGAAAAATTCTCGACGTAAATAATAAGTTTAATAATTTACGTATCGACCTTCAATATATTATTAAATTGTAAAAGCAATTTTATAAAATAAATCACATAGACTAAATCGAGAATTAGATTGATGTCCACGTCTAAATTTATCGTATTAAAGGCGATGACGTCATGTTGGGACAAGTTTGCTAGAACGAATCATTCGTGAAATGAACTATACTGTCACGCACGTTTGCGCGTCACGAACTTCGTGATTCTTTCCAAAGCTGTAAATCACGAATGTCGAGATGTACATGATCAAAGTGTTTATACGCCTGTGATCCATTAAGTGTTTTTAGCTGGATGACAACTCTTGATAAATGTTCTCATCAGTAGAGTAACTTTAGTAAATTCAATTCATCTTCTTTAACTAATAACTTTATACCATGTTACTAAATTTTAAAACATTTTCAGAAAATTTTATAATAATAAAAAAAAAAATGTTCGAATTATTCCACTTTTTTAAAAAAAAATCTAGATTTGGATGTATAACATAACTTTTACAAGCGAACATACTTTCAGAATCCATTCTATCTCAAGAAAAAAAAAATGGAAGAAGAATCTTGCTTTCTTTGAGAGCGAAAAATTTTGGTTTACTTGAGTGGAATAAAGAAAATTTCGTGCTTTTTATCTAGAGATAAAAAAGAAATTTTGGTTTTCTGGAGAGATTAAGAAAATTTTCTACCCTCTAAATTATTTTTAACTATTTTCTAAAATTATATTCTCTAAAAGATTTTAGAAAACGCTCAAAATTGATTAATTTTCTTCAATTAAAAGTTGATGAAGTTTATTAATTACACAAGCCGGATCGTAAATAAAATTAATAGATCCTATTATTAAGTAACATAATGTTCCAATAATAGCACTATAGTAATCAATATTAAAAATAGTATAACTTACAGTTATTAGACTAATATATTATTCCATTTCCTAGTCATGTAAAATTGAGTTCTTTAAAACGTATCCCAAAAATGAAGTTTTAACCTAATATTTTCTTCTCTTATTTAAACACCTTTCTTTAAAAAAAGCTATTACTATTTTAAGTCCCCAATATTTGAAGTATCTTTTTTTTACAGTCGCATTTATTTAACCAGACCGGATAAGACTTTGGAAACATTCGATACAGCAGTTCCATTTAATGATAGAAGGGAAAAGTAGAACCATTCGCAAGGTGACAAATGCGACAGTGAATCGCACATTTGATCATTCCCTCAATGTGACAAAGAGAGACATTTACGGGACTGTCCTTCGAGACAAATGACTTCAAGTCTTGACGTTTGAATAAACTGCATGCTTTATTCATACGTCTAACTTGACATATTTTGGTACTAAACGGTCGTTGAAAGTTGGAATGGCCGATTTCGTTATATTTGTTTATTATGTTGATTAAAAGTTATATATTTTCGAAAATCGACCTCTCTATAACAATTTCTGGAGTTTTATGACAGTTTTAATATTAATAAAATAGTTAAAGATAAAAATAAAAAAGGTTACCATTTCTATTGAGGCAACCTGATCAATATGTATTCTTTACTTAATATTATTAAAAAAATAAACATTACGAAATTTGTTTAACATAAGGAAAATCTTTATAATTAATTATAGAACATATAAGAAATTTGAGAAATATTTATATTTCGAATATAAATAATAAAAAAAGTGTTATTTAATTACAGTTATTGGCTAGAAACAAATATTCATCTTTATAATTTTTATAATTATACTTTGGACTATATAATACAATAATATAGGCAAAAAAATATATCAAAAGAATAAAATTTAAATTATTTTATGTTAAATATAAATTTATAATTAGTTTTAATAGTCGAAATGTCTATATAAAACGTAATTAAGTTAAAATATATTTTATAATTAATGTAAACTTATAGAATCATTACAAAAATATATTCATAAAAAATCTGAAATTATGGCCATTTGTTAAAGTGGAAATTATGATAAAAAATATAAAATTATCCTTTTTTTGTAGATTGTATATTAAAATAATTATCGAAAGTTATAAAATATTTAACTGAGTTTAAAGCATTTATTTAAATTTTTAGTTTAGTCAATCTAACAAAAAAAAAAAAAAAAAAAAAAAAAAAAAAAAACAA
This sequence comes from Olivierus martensii, assembly GCA_000484575.1. NCBI lineage: Eukaryota > Metazoa > Arthropoda > Arachnida > Scorpiones > Buthidae > Olivierus > Olivierus martensii. Next base: position 56,739 of record AYEL01078747.1, read on the forward strand.
TACTAACAAAAAAAAAAAAGAGAAAAAACCGGCGAAGTTTTTTACGCTCAAATGTTCCAAAATTTATAAAGTTTTGCTAGAAATGTTGCAATTTATATCCAAAATTCACTTTTTCAATAAGCGATTAATGATGCTGAAAGATATTTTTTTTTTGCTCTTTTTTTAATCCTTCTTAAAGGTTAATAGTTTATTATTATTATTAAAGAATCTTGGCGTTATTATTTTTAATGAGAAACACGATAGGAAAAAAATCTAAGATTGAAGAGCTTAGTAAATTTATTTATGAATATTCTTATTCTACAATAAAAAAATTTCTGAAAAATTTGTAAACACGCAAAAAATTTTTTCGAGTTTAAAAATATTGTCCATAGCATTCGCTTTTGTAAAAATAACAGAATTATTTTGCTTAAAGTTGAAAACAAACTTTAAATTAATAATAATAATAATAATATATTTTTTTTATTATAAATTAATATTATTGAAATAAACATTACGAAATTTGTTTAACATCAGAGAAAATCTTTATAATTAATTATAGAACATATAAGAAATTTGAGAAATATTTATAATTTCTGAAATAATCTGTTTTATTTATTAATATAACAGTAAATATTAACAAAAGCCATAGAGAAGATGGGACAAGTGGGGTTCGTGGCTCCAGTGCAATCTTTCAGAGGTTTCAACACACTCCTATATGTAAAAGAACAATGAAAAAAATGTGTAAATAAAATTTCCTAAATGGAGAGCAATCGGAATTTCATAACTAGTGCATCTCTTGCCCTGAGCACTAAACAGGGGTCAGTCACTATGGTATCATTTTGACTAGGTTTCTGTTACATTTCAGGTTTTTTCAAAATATAAACAATATAATTAATGCAAACTTTATTTAACCAAACTTATAATATACAGTGAGAATTTACATATATCACACAATGTTTTAACATACAACACCATCATCAGCCATAAACAAATTGATCGAATGTGGGTAGTATGTAGTATCAGCAATTACTTTATAGAAACTATTTACAGTGAAAAACAAAAACAGTTTGTGTTTATACAGAAAAATATTTATTTTCACAGCTTAGGATTTGATTATAATGTCATATTACGGTAAGCTACTTTGATTTCCTTAGTTAGTTCACCTGAAGATGACTTTGTATTCAAATCCTGGGTTATGAAAATAAATATTTTTCTGTGTAAACACAAACTGTTTTCTGTTCTCCATGATCAAATATGCTTGATTTACAAGAGCTTAAATTAGCTGGTTATATGTTATCTGATTCTGGTGTCGTGCGTGTATTTCTAATGGCATGTAATATTGAGGGAAAATATCTAAAAGATACATTGTGACCAGTACATTTATTTCCCATTGTGGGTAATACTGGGTTCTAGGAGCCAATTTTCCCAATTTCCCGACAAACTTTCCTTGGGATTCAGGAACGGGAAATGAAAAAAATTCCCAGGAACGTGCGGGAAGGAATTCTCACCTGGAAACACTAATTGTCACTATAATTTAAGAAATTAAATCAAGTGAAGATATTGTTATCTCATTTCTATGACTGATACAACAATTAATCATTGATATTGACTTTAGTCACTATACATGTTATTCTGTATTGTTATTAAACTTACTTATTTTCTTCATATTCAATATGATTTTTCGTTTTAATTTTTTCTTTTGGTGTTATCTTCTTAACCACAATCTGTCAAAATAATTTTTATAAATTAAAAAAATGTATGTTTTAAAATAATGACCTTAATAATGCATTTTCAAAAATTATTATAATTACAGGAGATCCCCAAATTACAATGAGAATTCATTCAAAAATTTTGGTTGCAATTCAAATCTATCATAATCAGAACATGATTTCTCATAGGTACAATGTTAAAAATGGAGGAGAGGTTCCCAATCATCAAAACTCAAAATATTCAACAGGTTTTTAAAATGTTGTATAATATAGTAATGTTGAATAAATACTGTTTATTCTATTAAACAATGTTGCCAAATGTAGCTGATTTTGTACACTAATTTCAAAAAATAAATAACTTCTATCCTAAAAATAATATGGATTTTAAAATTTGAGACATTTCCTGAAAACAAAACAAAGATAATAAAAACTAGGTCCTGGTTCTATTCACTTTGGAAAATCTGGGATGAATGGTCATCTTATATATAGCATCATTATCTGCATTGAAAAGCAGAAATTATTCATACAATGAATACAACATAACAGTTTTTTCATAGGTTTTA
>AYEL01078748.1:0-23955 GCA_000484575.1 Olivierus martensii
TTGTTCCATAACGTTTGTGTTGTTAGAATAGAACTGTAATTTTGCGAGTTGATAATGGCTTTAAAATAGCCGAAAACGTTCCTCCAAACGAAAATTTTTTGGATGAATAAAGACTTTATGGACTGCTCAAAAGTGCTATAGCTTTGTTTTAAGAATTATCTTGAATTTGCAAAATGTAATTGTGATCAAAATGAGTTTAATGACAATTTGAATAAAAAGCTGATGATAAAATGTAAAGTAATTGAAAGCATTATCAATAAACATTAATTTTTTTTATCATGAACTGTTTGAATACTAAGTTTATAGATTTAGTAGGCAAAAGTCCTCAACTTATGACTGCTCAGCTTACGACCAACTCATGCTTATGATGACAATGCCATTGATAAATTCTGTTACTGATCAGTGAAAGGTGACCTGAGTTCAATTCCCAGACCCAACAGTCTAATACATAGAAAGTGTCCATTTTTGTGCCTAATTCTTATATTTTTGTGTTTATTAAGATAATAAACAATAGTAAGAAATCCATAAATTTTATGCACTTCCAACTAAATTCCATCATAAGTCAAGGACTATATGTAGTAAGATTTTTTTTCTATTAGATCATTTTGTTACTATAATTTTTTAATTTTTAAAAATTTCAATAATATAAATCAAAAGGCTGTTTATATGTAAGTTATTAACTAAAGGATTAGTTGTATAAACTCAATAAAAATTTAGCATCATTTTTAAATTTTTATAATGATTGGAAAACATTGTTAGAAATAGAAAAACATGTGAAATTCAGTTTATATTTTGAAAACTTTGTTACAAATTTTCTGTATAAGTCTAATAGTATTCCTAGTGGGAAAATTCCAAATATTTACATTGACGTAAATGTTTAAATATATAGAATAAATCCAAAATAAAAAATAACGTACTATAGATTTATAAAGTAGTAAAAATTTATAGTATTTATAAAGTATAAAGTAGTCAGAATAAAGTACTATAGATTTTAAATTATATTTTTAAGTTTATCATAAATTTATTAACTGAATTGATAAAAAAAATTTGACTCTATCTTTTTTGAGAAGAAAGAAAAAATCTCTCTAAAGTTAAAAGTTCAGTAAACATAAAACAATTTCTGCAAAAGTCAGAAATGTTGATGGATAGAAGTAAACTATGTATAGCACACATATAAGCATATATATATATAATGTAAAATAATAATTAATTAAATATATATATAACCTTACAGAAGAATTTTCAGCAACTAAATAAATTTTGCAATCACTTATTCAAAATACATATTTTTTTGTGTAATTTTAGGAAATAGGAGTTAACTTTTGATGATTACTATTTTTAGTTGGTAATTTGAAATTAAAGATCTTGATATCTTAATAAATCATATTGTGAATTTTAAAATGGATAAAATTTCAAAAAATATGCAGAGTGAATGACTCATTTTGACCTTTCTTACCAGTTTAAATACTTTACCCTTAATAAGGCCTCAGCCAGTTACCCTTAAATTTATCACATCTTTTCAATTCATACTTGTCTCATTCATCTTAAAATTCATTATATTGTTTCATATAGTTTTATAAAATATTGAAAGTGTTAGTCATTAAATATATATATAATTTTAGCTAAATAAATAATTCACTTTCTTTATCAAATTTATCTGTAATTTTATTTTTCAGTTGGTATATTAAAATCGTGTTTTGGAAATTAAATCGTTACATTTCTGAAGAATATGTTAATTCAGAATTAATAAATTGTATATGATTAAAAAAAACACTTTTCTAAAAAAATCTTTGTTCAGCTTAATAAAATTTCATAATCTAGCTGTTTATTTCAATATTTTTACATCATTTATTAAGATGAATATTTATTCTTGTAACATCATTTGTTTTCATATGCTTCTATTAATTTGTAGAAATTATTCCTCTTAATTGACTATTTTTCTTGTAATTATATAATTTATCACATTTAAATGGTATTATTTGTCATTTTATAATTTTAATTATTTAATCTGTTTATATATGTGTCAGTCAATCAATCAATTAGCTAAGAATTAATTAACTAAACAATAATCAAATACCAGTTGAATAACCCTAGCATTACTAATTGGAAACAATTAAAATTAATGATTAATTGTTTCCAAATTAATAATGCTAGTGTTATTCAATTGATATTTAATTAAAGTCTATTTCTATATTTTACCTATTGGTTATCTCATATTTTTTGTAAAACTTTAGTCTTCTAATGTTAAATTTAAAGAATTGTTATTTCTGAATTCTTATTTCTTTGATTATTATATGACTGTTGCCTGGCTAGTGCCATAGAGGGCCTGTGATTTGATTAAGCCCAGTTAGGAAGATTTCTATCTATATAGTTCTAATGTTTATGATAGAGAATTCTAAACTAATAATAATATCTGAAGAATCAACCTGTCTGATGGCCTCAGTAACAGGACAGTAACCTGAAAGTGCCTGATTTGATCGCAGACTGAGGCAAGTTTTTTCTAATATCTGAAGAATCAACCTGTCTGATGGCCTCAGTAGTCTAACAGGACAGTAACCTGAAAGTGCCTGATTTGATCGCAGACTGAGGCAAGTTTTTTCTTCAGATAATTAGTTAAAAAATTATTATTCTATTGTTAATTTAACCATTCTTAGTTTAATTATTAATAATTAAGTAGTTAATTAGATATTATTTTGTAATTCAGAGATGACATTAGTATTAGTTTAAATTATTTGAAATTATTAAAATTTCATTATAATTAAGAGTTGTTTAGGCAGAATTAGAATCTAATTAGTCGAATTGTTGGAATTTTTATTATTATTATTGTTATAGTACATCAATGTGGGCACGGAGTATCTCCAGGGCAAAATACTATGTCGGACATGAGTCAAGATGTAGCTACTTGTGATGTTTAATTGTGTGTGTTGAGAAACTGTCTGTGTCAGTGCTGAGAAACTTTCTTACTATGTTGCATATCAGCTTTTAATCATTATTTTTCTTTAATTATTCAATTCATTTGGACGCGATGATTAATTTTATGGTTTCGTGAGGAATATTATCATTGTTTAGAGAATAAATAAACAAAACTGTCTATTTCCTTGATTAATTATTATTGCTTTTCGAGCGAAGTCAGCTTTTAATCATTATTTTTCTTTAATTATTCAATTCATTTGGGCGCGATGATTAATTTTATGGTTTCGTGAGGAATATTATCATTGTTTGGAGAATAAATAAACAAAACTGTCTATTTCCTTGATTAATTATTATTGCTTTTCGAGCGAAATCATGAATGCAAGCTAATACTCTGTTTAATTATTTTTAGTATTAATAATTTTAATTTTAATGAACAAAATAATGCCGATTTATTAAAACATTATACATAATTTTTTTTTAATTTTACAATTAAAAAAAAAAAATTATAAACTTGTAGAGTCGCCATCTATGAATAAATTTCGATATCACGTTAAGAATGTCATACAGTACAGTAAATAACAATAAATTAACTTTTGTTATATATATATTTTTCTTTTTGAAACATTTCTGTATTGGAGTTTGTAGAAAAAAAAAAAAAAGCGTTATTCATCCTATTTTTCTTAGAAATGTGGCAAGTTTTGTGTTTGAGTTAAATGGACGAAGAATAAGTGAAGTGGATTTTTCAAAACGAAAGCTGGCGCTTTTACTACCATCCCAGTAACCATTCGACATGTGGGTGTACAATCTATCAAGTCTTTTATGAAGTTTTACTGCCGGACAGAAATGGCGAAGTCATATCCCCACCATCTGCTCGCTGTTGAGCCTGCAGGATAAGGTTTTTATGGCTGAGGGATTACTTACTTCTGGCCGTGCAAGAAGACAATGTAAACGGTGGCCAATCATCTACAGTAGAAAGAAGGTGGTCGAGTGAGCCATAAAGCCGCTCTAACAAATTAATATATCTATCAGCCGCACGCTTGCTTCTTAAGATATACTGTAGTTTGGTTCTTTCTTCTTTTACGTTTTAAACTGGATGGATTACAAAGTAAAAAAAGGAAAACTTGTCTGAAAGTACAAAGTTTAATTAAAAAAAAAATAAAAAAACACTCAAAGTGGGCAAGTAAATTACAATATTTGAAAATACAGAATGCATGCATTCTGTACTTTAACTGACGCCATCTGTTATTATTTAATAAAAATAAATATTATATAAAAAATGATTTGATTTAATAAATGTATATGAAATCTTAGCCATCCAACGAAATATTTGTTATTTTCTGATAGAGGCAAGTCTTATGAATAAAATATCATATGTATGAAGAAAATCAGATATTTTAAAAAATTATTAATAAGAAATGAAGTATTATGCAAATTTTAATTAATTTAATTTAATTAATTTAATTTAATTAATTTAAATTAATTAGTTTGTCTCAAAAATTTATTAAAATATTGTTATATTTTTTAATAAAATATAATTTATTGATATGTTTTTTCATCATTTTAATAACTTTTATTTTTTGTAAATTTTTGAAATTTATAACCAAAAATACAACATATTTGAAAATCATCCACAATTATACATAAACAGCCATAACATTTTCTACTTTACTTTAATTGTCCTGGGGATGTTTTTCTGACACACTACACTCAATACTACATGCAGCACAGTAAAGTAGGGTTGGCTACAGCTTCCCGCAAAACGATTGGCTGCCATAAAACAATAAAAGTGTCACGCCTCTTTTTATAGCCTATGGGTTATTTACATTAGGATTTTCTCATATTTTACTAAATTATCAGTTAAAGTAAAGCAATAAATGAACAAAATAAATAAAAATATTGTTTATTGTAAGAGAATTAATCAAAATTTTTACATTATCGGCAAAATTTTTTCATTTTTATGAATTTTACAGATCTTAACACTAAAATTCCATGTTTTACTTAAAATTTCAAAAATGAATTTATCTCATCCCAAAATCAAAATAAGATTACTAAAATATAATAGAATAAAAAGCAGAATCAATAAGATTCAAGTCCAAATTCTACAAATACAATCCATTCACATTTTCTATCTTTAGAATAGAATTTAAAAAGAAATTTCGGAAATCAGAAAATTTAGAACCGATCACTGGAGGTACATATTTTCATCAAATAAATGCAAAAAAACCACTCCATGATAGCTCCACTGCATAACTCAGGATTGAATTTTATTTGTATTGTTTTTATCATTTTTCATTCAGCAATTTTGCTGTGTTTTATGTCAAAGGCACTCAATGGATTAAAAGTCTCTCTAAAATTTACAATTGATTGTATTCATTTGAAACTTTTAGGGATAAGAGAAAAAAATAATTTCATAATTAGTTTAAAGAAAATGTTTTGAGTAAAAATTGATGTTTTATGAAATTTTGAAACACACTCAAATCAACACTAATCAGGGAATTAATCATTTCAAATTACGTAACCTAATTAATAATTTAATTAGTTTACGTAGTTTGATTGAGTTGAGTTAATAATTTAATTAATTAATTATTAACTCAACAAATGGTGGCACCATAGTTTTAAATCAAAAATAACTGTAGAAAAATTTAATATAGACTTTGTCCGCAAGGGGAAGTTTGGCTGTGTTAGTTTACAAAATTTTGAAATATTCAGATTAAGACAATTTTGTTGAAATCTAAATCTTTGATGATTAAAATGTAAATAATTCCTTTAACAGATGTACAACTCAGGTATCCTCTAGAACAGCGGTCGCCAACCTTTCGGACCTCACGGACCACTAAATTTATGACTTTGCTGTTAACCTATCTCGCTTGAAATTTTACACGGACCACAAGTGGTCCATGGACCACTGATTGGCAACCACTGCTCTAGAAAACATCAATCTCTCATAAACAACAATGATTGAAGAATGAAAGTGAGGTTGGTTTTTTTTAGTCTTAGGAAAATAAATAAATAAAACTTCAAAATTTGTTCTTAGATGGAAGCACTCATATTGAATGTATAAATAACTGTCATACTATGCACAAAAGAGCTGCAGATGTGTTAGATACAAGAATAACTTTATATTGAATTGAATTTATTTGCCCATGTTTAAAATGGGCTTGATCAACAATGTGTTTTTAAATTCAAAAATAACTTTGCACTTAGCAATTTGGAATTTAAAATCAAATAAAAGAAACAAGCTAAGTAGTTAATAACTATCATAAACTAATGTATTATATGTTATTGTATTCATTTTAGCGTTGTGGAGTCTTCAGGACAGTCAGTGCACAGGTTTGGGCCTTAAATGCCTTAGTCAAGATTTCTGACATTAATTGGGTTTGTATGTGTGTCCTGACAACACAGTTGATTCTGGCCAAATAAACGCGATTGTGGAGTGAATAACAGTGCCGGATCTAGTTAGTGCGGGGCCCCTCAAAATATGCCTTATATGTATAAATAAAATAAGTAACATTTATAAATAAAGACCCATTTTTGTTGGCTAGATTCGCTATGTGGAAACACTGCGGCTTTCCACTCTGGAGGACCTGGGTTCGAAACGCTTCCGCTTTCCACTCTGGAGGACTCAGGTTCGAATCTCGAGTCCCACCCCTTTAAAACATTTATCATGATCATGAAGTCGAGTCCTCCCATCGATCCCTGTCGTCCTTAGCCAGGATTAGCAGTGAATCTACACCATATAGTCACATAGACCGAATGCAATGGTCGTTCCTACAGAGCATGCAAATGCAATGTATTCTATATGCAGGAATTCTGCATATTCATTTCATCTGTTAATGAAAAATGCTCATAATTGTCGCATATGGAGTACAGTCCATAGAATATTCCCAGACCACATGTCGGCAACATCCATTATTAGCAAAAACCAATGATCAAAATCCATTTGTTCCTGCGAGTCTCGCAATTTCAACTGTTGCATAATATGAATCATGTAGGGATACCAACATAAAATGGATGGAAGCACTTTTCAAACAGTAGACCAAAGAAAGGACAAATCATGTGCCACCATATGGGTACATGATTTGTCCTTTATCCCAAAAAGAATTTTCACTTCATACTGTACAGTCAGGCACATCAATAGCAACTTCGTCAAACGACTTCAATGGAAATCAGCCGTTGACCGTTTCCTGGTGCCACATCCAAATCTCCATTGTCTTCAAACTTTATAATTATAGGACATGGGCCTTTTTCATATTCTTTTCAAATAACAATATTCTCTCAATGAAAATATTAGTTATTTTACCAGAATATTGCTACTATTCTGGTAAAATAACAAATAATGCACGGTCTTTCTTTTCCAAAAGCATGATGATAATCGTTGAATGGCTTGCTTGCAATGATCTACTGACAATTTATATTTAATGTGTAGTTTCGTAATTTGTATGCTTTTATTTGGATAAATTTCATCCACCAAAAACAAAAATGTGAAAAAATGAGCCAAGTTCTATTCTGCTAGTTTGTTTGGCCACCAAAAGAGTAGAGATCTAAAACATGTGCCAAGTTTCACTCCAGCACCAATGTTGAGAAATGAGATTTAAATACTGAAATAAATTCAATATAGTATCACATTTTCAAGCTTTTATTTGACAAGTTTTAATATCTATGGTAACTGGGTAATAACTTAATATAACTCAAAAATTTGCCAAGTAAAAGCCTGAAGATGTAACACTGTATTGAATTTATTTCAGTATTTAAATCTCATTTCTCGACATTGGGGTTGGAATGGAACATTGGCACCTGTTTTAGATCTCTAATCTTTTGGTGGCCAAACAAACTGGCAGAATAGAACTTGGCCCATTTTTGTTTTTGGTGGATATCAGTACTTTTTGCTAAGTTGTTATATTTGAATAAACTGCTAAATAAACAATACTCTGAGATAGAGAACTTGGCCATTTTTCACATTTATGTTTTTGGTGAGATATCAGTACTTTTTGTTAAGTTATTTTATTAAACAAACACGCTAAATAAATAATAATCTATGATAGCTAAATAATTCTTCGTGCCATGCCATTTGTTTCTTTTTAACCGATGTTTATGAATTATTCGTTTCATATTAATAGTTTTAATACATGTGATAAAGTATGTCTTTGTCCAGAACCACGAGAATATTTCGTAATAACCGATATATTCATTAAAAAGATTTATATAAGGCGATGCCACACTGCCAGATGCAACGCGACGCGGTGCACCCAATCGCTTGGAGTGAAGTAAATAAGTCACAAAATAATTGAAAAGTTGGTATTTTCAGAATTTTTCCTTTATCTGTATCCTAAAGCTTATACTTGTGCTAAATTTCAAGTTTCTACGTCTATGGGAAGCACTATATAATTTTGATGAGTGAGTTAGTGCTCAAATTTGCGATTTTCTGGGCCTCTATCTCCTAGAGACTTTGATATTAAAGCTTGAAATTTTTACAGGATAGTGAGAGACTAAAGCTGGACAACATATACAATTTTCGTTTTACTAGCTTAATCGGAAGTGAAGTTATGGAGATGGCACATTATGGCCTAAATTTGTTCGAGTAAATATACACACGGTGTGTGCCGCACGAACTTGGCCCCGCACACTGCCGTGCGCCTTAACATTGATGTGAAAATTTGAACAATTTTATTTTTCATCAAAAATAGCAACCCCGTGGCCTAATTAGCATATATTAGGTTTCAATATGACATACTGATTAGAACCTGCTCCAGAGAGATATGATTACAGTAATTGTAATCTTCCGTAACTTCCTTTATTATATCGTACCATTTATAGGTTTGAGAATATTGAAAAACAATACATATATTTTAAAATATTTTTTTTTAATAAAAAATTTAATTACATAAACTTTGACAAACACGGGGCCCAATTGGGTGCAATCGGCTTAAATCTGGCACTGGTGAGTAAGGATGGGCAGAAGAACCAGAAGACATAATAAGTCACACAACACAAATTAATAAATTAACATTAACAATAAGCTTTTAATGAGAGAGATTCCTGTACATTATCTCACACATTAATAGTTTAATATGTCAGTGGGAGGGATAAATATTTTATTGTAGGTCGCTGATCGGCGGACATCCTTAACTCAGTTCTTTGATGCAGATGGGCAAGGTGAAATGGAGACCAATGACTGCATTTCCGCTTCCGAAGTAAGTGACGGTATCTTGTGGGAGATAGGCAGGATAACTTTGATGGTAGAACACAGAGGACAATGTTGACAGATGAGCAAGAAGGAATAGTCGGTGTTGGAAATGGACGAACTTGGATTAGGGAAGCAACGGACAAATGACAATGATTGTGATGGATGAATATGCCAGGAAGATGGCAGCGGTCGTAGAAAACCAGGAAAAACATCCCAACCCTTTGTTCAAGGGGTTTTTATATCGTTGACCATCTCCTCCATATTTTAATTAAAAAAAACAATCGTTTGTCAATATCATGAGAGAGAACTGAAAATCACTAATATAGTCACTATTCTTGAATATATCTTGCTGCATTTAGCAGACAACAGCTTTTATAATAGTGATTCTTATAAATCCCATGGTTGGCTTATTTACATAGTCATGCATATTTTTAGTTTACAAATAACACAATTCATATTTTCTTTATAATTTGATAACGATTATTTCCTGATTATAAATCATTGATAACTGACTATTCTTTTACTCTTCTAGATCTCAAATCAGATCAGTGATATTATTTTAGAAAATTGATGACATTACATGACAAGTAAGTTTGTTGGAAAGATGGCAATTAGTGATTGTATTTTCCTGAACGTTTTGCTTTCTCGAGATTCAGGAATTCTCAAATTAGTAATCAATTTATTTCTCGAGATTCACTTTCAAAAATTCTCGAGAATCTTGATATTCTAAAAAAATGTTTAATTAAAAAAATACCTTTTTTTAATAAGAATAAAAACAAAATGAGACAGAAAAAATCATGCAAAATGAAAACAAATAATATTGGCTGCTTTATATTTATTTTTTATTTTAATTATATTGAAAAATAATTGTATTTTTTTATAATTACTGACAGTTTTTATTAAAACAGTTTTCAATGCACAGAGTCTATTTGTTTATCTGCTAAATGGGTCCTATATGTTTGGATAGAAAAATTACAGAAATGTAATTTTTGTGCACAATCTTACATAGATGTATATGAGCTTTTTAGCCCATATGACTGCTTACTGTTACATGTCACTATATTTGACTAACTAGACCAGGGTAGGCAAAAGGCAGCACCGTGGGCCAGATCTGGCCTGCAAAGGCATCTTATAGGCCTGCCACATAAACTAAAACACATTACAGTTTCAAGGCCCAAATTTGTAAAATTCTACTCAAAAAGAAAAAATGAAATAATGGATACTCTGTAGTGTAAAATAATGGATATTCCTGCTAGTGTACACGTACCCTATCGAGTTACTCCAAATTTTGATGATATAATTAACCATGAACATAGTAAATTTCACCATTCACATTAAGTTGTAAATTTGTTTTTATAAAATTAATTACGGTATGTAGGTACCTAATTTTTTTTAATATTCTGATCAAGTAGGTTGTTAGCAATCAATTAGTTTGATAAAATACTTTTTTAAAGAAAATTATCTGAATTTATTAATTCATAAAACCCAAATTATTTTCTAATGTTTTTAATGAAAATAATATTTCTATGGTGCTTTTGAACTCTTTGCATGCAAATAAAAACTAAGAAAATAACACAAGAAAGGTATATTTTAAAAATAATATTGATACATGAATATATTCTTTGTGTAAGTATCACAAAAGTTGCTACACACGATAGCGTGATTAAGAAGGAGCAGATAAATTGGCTCAACTTACACACAACAGCGAGATTGACAAGAACATGTGCAGATAAATTGGAGCAAGCATTATTTTTGTCCCTTGTGATGGTGAGAAGAATATATCTGTGCAAGAATCAATCTTACTTGAACGTGAGTAGTCATTTTATGTCAAAATAGTTTTATTAATTATTAATAGATTAGCTGAGTTATTATCAATAAATTCATTACATAACTACATAATGGTACCCCGTAAGGTTAAAATCGCCCATAGGTACATTTCAATTTTTATACGGCCTGCTTCATCCTGAAGATTGTTTATCTGGTCCTCGGCAGAAAATAATTGCCCATCCCTGACCTAGACCAACAGTAAAACATCTTAGGAAAATCTTAGGATCATCCTATTTTGGCTATGTAATTTTCTAAGTGAGCAAAAGAATGAAGATAGGAATTTTTGGGAATGATTGAGGGCTGGCTATTCACTCATATCCCTCTGATACACTATATCAGATCACACTACACTATATCCCTTATTTACCATAGATGTCATTGTTACTTTGGTGAATCACTGAATGGGGTAAAAACATAGATATCTATTCCATAGATGGCCTGGTTCTATTGTTTTCCCCTTACCATTCTGATGCTGACGTTGAGCTGACCGGAAGCCGTTGAACAAAGGAAACCGCTGGGAACAGAAGCCAGAGTCTACATTTGCTGAGTTGTTAGTTGAATACATTTCTTTCTATTTGTGATTGCTTTTTTGCATTACTGATATATATTGTTTAGCTTATGGATGTAAGAATGAGCAAATACGAGGTGATAGAAGGTAGGAAAATCTTCTCATTTGGGAAGATTCTATCATCATTGCTTAAAATAAGAAATTGATGTTGTTGTATTTACAACAACTATATTCGATTTAATAGATAATTAAAGGTATGTAATAATTTAAGATTGAAACAAAATTCTAAGCTTAAACATTAGTAATATTCAATAAGCATTCATATATCCATCTATTTTATTGTACTGTGGCAGGTAAATTAAAAGGTTGCCTTCTATTATTTTGTATTAATAGTGCTATTATTTGATATTAATAGTGCTATTTTTTGAAGATGGCTTGGCAAAGGCAAAGTATTAGAACGTTTCCTTAATTTGACTGTTGAAATAAAAGCATTTCTTGAACAAAAAAAGGAAATTTATAGTACATGATTTAGCTTTTTAGCTGACATTTCTTAAAATTAAATCAGCTAAATCTTGAACTTCATGATGAAAATAAAAATTTGGTAACGGTAGATATGGTAAGTGCTATTAAAGCATTTAAAGGTAAATTAACACTTTAGAGTTCACATTAAAAAAAAAATCCTTGGCGCATTTTCCTCATGTGTCAAAAATATTTCTAGAAAATCCCGAATATACGTTAATTATCTAACTAAATTAAGTAATGATTTTAATGAAAGATTTAGTAAATTTGATGATTTGAAACTGATTTTATTTTTTATTTTTTCAAAATCCTATGAATAACGTTGACGTTACTATTTTAAGTGCAGAATTAAATAAATTTAATACAACAAATATAGAAAATTTAGAATTAGAAATTAAATGGAGAATTATTTAAAAATGCTTTACTTGCTGGTGCCGATTCTCTCTTTGATACTTTTTCCAATTATAAAGAAGAATTACAAAATGATGTCGCTTTGAAAGCTATGAACATGGACAAGACATTTTGGAAATTTGTTGATTCATATAAATATCCAATATTAAAAAATTGTGCACTGAAGCTAAAATCTTTTTTGGATCGACTTATCTAAGTGAAGCCACGTTTTCTTCAATGCAATTTATTAAAAATAAGTTTAGATCACATCATATGAATGAAAATTTGAATGATTGCTTAAGAATAGCAGTATCAAATTACATTCATGATTTTTAAAAATTGTGTGAAGACGAGTATCAATCTTCTCATTAAAGAAAATAATAGCTTTTTTTATATTTATATATTTTATATATGTGAAATTGTTATTTTTGTTACTTATTATTTACCATTTATGTACCATGAACTATAATGATTTTATTATATTATTGTAACGCTAATATATTTATCTATTCTATCTGCTACCCACCTAAAAAAAAGGTCTTCTCTATTCTATCTGCTACCCACCTAAAAAAAGGTCATGCGCCCACCGCGCTGTAAAAATTTTTCGTTGTGCACTTGCTTTCAAAAAGGTTGGCCACCGCTGCTGTATAGTATTTAAAAATTGAATACCGCAGACATTTTTCAAATTAGAATTTAACAATGAAAGTTGAAATCAAGGCTTAAACTTATATTACTGGTTCAAGATATTTAAATTTTAATTAAAAAAATAAAATAAAATTGCGTATTAATCTTAAGCAGTATGATCCTAACTCCCGCCATCTGGAAGACTTTATTGTAAGTTTTAATCAAAGATCGTTGGTTTTAATCATAAACGGTCATCTTTAGAGGATACATGAGATAGCTATTTTTATTTCATTATTATTAGAGAAATAGAGTGAACCTCCATATCAGAAACAGAAGAAGAAGAAATAGAGTGTAATAATACCAAAAATTAAGAGAGCTCCTAAAGTATTATCCGCTTCTCACTTGATCAACTCAATTCAAATGAGCAAAGTACAGTAATTATCAGTTAATACTCGCTCTAAGTGATTTAAAGTGATATTTCATTTTAAATGAAATTAAAAAGAATGATGTATATGTATTATAAATGACTTTAATGCTTATCAAAATACTTAAAAAGAAGACGATTTTTATATTATGTATATGCGCTTTTATTTATCACATATCAAGAAAAATATTTCCTATTCGCGTTGATCCCACAGAAGATACTTTTTTGAATGTTCATTTATGTCCTGCCTGTTACGGACAAAATATTTGTCCCATTTTTTACCATAATGACTTTCGTTTTGTCGGTGCTAGTAAACTTAGACTATCGCAACTTTTTAATACGAAAAACGTGTATTATGGTGAAGTGAAAAATCATAGGGTGGTGGCCAAAAAGTTAGCCCACAACTGGGAATTGAAAGAGAACGATCAACGCCTTTGCAATATAGCAATTGGAATTTCTAGATGTGATGTGAGAGAAGCTGTGATAAAAATTGTTTCTCAAAATAATCATCTACCGAAGATACAAAGATTATCTGAAGTTATCAAACAAGTTGGTAACTTAACCGATATTGTTAAATGCCCTTCAGAAAGATTTTTAATATATCTTCATGAGAAAATTATAGGTGATAAAGAAGGTCTTTTGTATGAAGAAGCATTGGCTGAATTAGTGTATAGTTTAACTGTGAATCCAGAACATTTAATATTAGAAGTAAGTATGGTCTTTGAATAAATGTTCATTTACAAGCAAAATTGTTTCAGGCAAAATATAATTTTTGGTCATTTTCCTAAATTTGATTACTAAAATTTAACATTATAATAATTTGATAACAATATGTAAAACAATATAATAATTTAGTGTACAACTGAATCATTTTCAAGAATAAAACAAAAAAATGTTTTAAATATAAGATTGAGGTAACAGATTTATTTGATTAACTCCTTTACAGTACAATGAAGAATTATCCATATTTGAGCCTGTATTTATATTTATGAACTTTAAAACTTTCAAAATGCAGACCCCCAACTTATATAGATCCATACTTATGTAGCAATTCCCTAACTTATAAGAAAAATTAACTGATCAAGGCAGATGCAGTTATAATTTGGAGATATGAGAAAGTATATGAAAATATATTGCACGACAATGTATATCTCCTAATTTCAACATTTATATGTGTGTGTGTCTTATGTTTTTATTAGATTGATTTTATTTAAACCACCATATTTCACATTGGATTCATCAGTTCTGAGAAAGTATATGAAAATATATTGCACAACAATGTATATCTCCTAATTTCAACATTTATATGTGTGTGTGTTTTATGTTTTTATTAGATTGATTTTATTTAAACCACCATATTTCACATTGGATTCATCAGTTTGCTGCTTTTAGAGAATATTGCAAACTGGACAATATTCATGATTGGATCAATGAGCTGGTGGTAGCAATGGTTTAATAGGCTAGGCTTAGACTCCTGAAAAATTGAATCTGTGAGACTTGGAATTGAATCTGAGTTTTTAAACTAATAAGCAACTGCTTTACCATATGGTCAGCTGACTGACTTGCATGTTTATTTTTTAATACAGGTAGTTTTCTTTGTTATGGGTTCCCTGCTTTGTGAGTTTTTTCAAATATGAAATATAAAAAATAAGAATATTAAATGTTTAGAATAAATTTTTTAACTGAAAGTGTAGGAAATGCATTGTTTTTTAACATTATTGTAAGTAGTATATTTCTAATACAGTGATACCTCGGATTACGAATGTCTCGATTCACGAACAAATCGGTCTACGAACACCATTTGCAAACAAATTTTGCTAAGCTACTAAAAGTTATTTATCAGTTTCTTAATTGCAAGATCTAGACTATGTTTAATAAAGATATGATAATCTCTCTCCTTTCTTTTCACCTCATATGATTAAGATGTCATCTACAATATTGCAGATATAACTTCATAAATATAAAATATTGTTTTATTATTAGAGTAGTTTTGGCAACAATTATATTATGCTGCTAAAAGTTTTTACTTAATTTTCAGTTTCAGTTGGTTTTCAATATCTTAAGTATGATTCTATTATCATTTTTCTATCATCATAGAATGGATATGCAAACACACAATTTTTTTGTGATAGTACACATTGGTAATTGCATACCAGCATCTATTTCTAAAATCTGATTTTAATAGTGTACAGCCAATCTATTGAATGCAGTCAGACAGTAAGGAGTGCAGCACATGATTTTTTACAAAACAAAACTACACTCAAAAAGATTAATTCCTATTGATTATAATAAAAAAATTAAAATTATACCGATCAGAAAAAATGTACACTCAACTGTGTGTGTGTGTGTGTGTGTGTGCGTGCGTGTGCGTGTGCGTGTGCGTGTGCGTTATGCAAATTCCCAACCCTAACTGCTGGATGTATAAATTTTAGATTTGGCATGGAAATAATATTTAGTCATATCCAAAAGGGAAAAATTGAAAATTTAAAAATAATGATATTCTTGTCAATAGATGGCATGATATTTATAGCAGTTCTAATAGTAATGTTTTTTAAATAATAAAATTAAATATTTTAAATTATTAAAAAAATTAATATATTTATATAATGATAAAAATATTACAATTCATATTTTACTTCCTGATGTGAATTAAAATAAACAATGCTGATAAGGAGAGAAAAAAAATTTTATTACAGAGGTAAATCTTTTCAACCTACTTGTGAGGTACTGTTGAATATCTCATGAGTAGATCGAAAACATTTATAATAAAATTCTCCTCCCCTGATCATTGTTGTTTATTTTTATTTTATTAAAATTTCATTTAAATTAAATACATAATTGTCTTGTCAAATTAAAATTAAATGATCTTCACAGTTTATGTCTTATTTGTCAGTCAAGTTAACTTCATCATCTTTTGCCATAGGTGATTTGTGATCTCTTTAAACAACCTTTATCAAGTTTAATTTTGAATTTTTGACAACCATTATTATTCATATGCAAGAATAAAAGTTATTTCCAATATGACAGTTACTTCATTTAAAAAACATTTCATATATGGAGAGATGCTTCTGAACTTTGCTGGTTAGAGTTTAAGAAAAATGTACAATTTCAAGACTGGATAATCAAGGGACATACAACTCTCCACAGGATTGGCAGCAAAAGGCTGCAAAGTCAGAGCATTTAATATATAAATAAAAATACAAGTAACAATATTTTATTATATATACAAATGTATACAGTATATGCATGCATGCATGTGTTATAAGCAGAACAGTTTTAGGCTGAACTAATTTTGCCTGATAAAAATTCTGTCATTTAGGCAATATCAGTTATACCTAAAACTTTGGCAATACTAGTTTAGTTTAGACTAAAATTAACAATAGTAGTAAATAAAAATTAAAAAAAAATCTGATAAAAGTATTTTGACTGTGAACAATTTTAGTCCAAACTAGGTGTATTTTTAATTTATAATTAGAACTGTCATTGCTGTATGAATAATATGATGACAAAAACATTAAACTACAATTAATATGAATAATTAGTAACTAAAATTTAAGAAATAAAAATAAAATATACATCATCATGTTTTTGTGAATAATCAAAAAATATAAATTGATGAAAGCTATAATTTAGAGTAAAAACTTGAATCTTGCAACAACTACTATATGCAGGAACCTAATATATATAGGAGTCCTTGACTTATAATGATTATTTACAATGAAAATCTATACAATAACAACCACCATCAATAATTTTGTAATAATGACAATCAATCAACCAAATGGCTAAGTAGACATCAAGATGAAAGTATATTTTCATCATGGAGTATTCATGTTAAATTCCTGGTTTCATACTTCCAGATATTTTCTGGCAGTATCTAGGCCAGATCTATCCAACCCTATCCTTCATCTGATTGCTGATTCTTACCATGACTGTGGTAGCCTGTGATCAATACTAATGCCCTGCCACTAACAATAAAAAGGAAAGCAGCATATACAGCAATTCAATAAAAACAAAAATGGCAACCAGGCTGAACTTCAATGCTTCTTTTGTTAAATCTGTTTTAGTTTCAATTCAAGAAATATTCTTGAAAATGTCTGCAATATAAATCACCTACAAAACTAATTCACTATCAAGATCCATCCTAGACATTCTGGCCCTTGTGTCATATCTTGACATACCAAGAAAGATTTTCTTGTGCTGTCTGATTTCTCATTTCTGTATGGGAAATTAGTGGTTGGTACAGAAATGATTCCTTTACTTACTAATCAACTAATGATTGGAAAATATCATTAAAAAAATTTCTTATTTTTGCTAGAAACTGATATATAAATGTAAATTGCATATTCCATTTTTGTAGATATAAGATACATATTTTCATCATTAAAAAGAATAAAACTGTTTCTTCAATATTAATATGCTATATTACTTTTTAAAAACATGTTGAATCTGAGTTTTGGTGGTTGATGAATCTAATCTCCATTTATAACTATCTGTGGGAAATCATGTTCAGAATTTTGATGAATTTAAATTAAAACTGAAAATTTTGAATGCATCCATATCAAAAGTCAAGGATTTCTAAATTAATAAATTAATTAATTATAATTTACAAATACAGGTAGTCCTCAACTTATGATTGACACTTACGACGGCCAAAAATCATCACTAAAAATTCTCCAATTCAACTTTGCCACTTGCATATACTGTACATATATATATCACATTGCTTTTGTATACACATCATAGTGTCACCATTAGTTGGCAAGTAAAGCCTTATTACTGTATTTTGTTATAGTTCTGTCATGTCCAGTAAGAGAAATAATACTATTGATGAAAATTCAAACTAAAAAAAGAAGGCAAGGAAAGCTTTGTTTAACTGTTTTAAATTAAATAGAAAATTAATTTATGAAAATATTAAAACAAATCAAACAATTCAAGAATTAAAAAAGTCCTTGACTTACGTCAGAATCGACTTATGATGAAGACGTTGGAACAGAACCCTGTCATAAGTCGAGGACCACCTATAATTCATATTTTCTGGATTATCCAAATGTTGATTAATTCAAAATATATAATGACAAGTCTGTTTTGATTCATATGAATAGGATTTTATTGCAAATGTAAAAGACTTTCTGTATGAATATAAAAACTGAAAAAATAAAATTAAAAATAATACAACTTCTAATGAAATGTATGAAAGATGAGTAAAAAGTTGTAAATGAGTTCAGAGAAAGGTGATCAAAATATATCAGAACTGAAGAATCTAAAACAGAGTGAGAAGTTGAAATTCTTTGCAGATAATATATGAAGTATAGACTAACCTTGCTTCCTCTACAACTAAGTTTAAGTAACTCTGAAAAGATGCAATAGAATTAATATGAATTGATGGAATGAACCTTTCTCTTTTTTCCTATCTTTATTTTCCTAATACAGTGGTGCCTCGCAATTCGTCACCGAACTAATGTCGAATTGAAACTGTCGAATTGCGGGATAATATTTCCCATATAAGACTATGAAAAATAGATTAATTCGTTACCGGTCCCCATCCCACGCCCCTAACAGGTGAGGTGAGAGAGATACACTATATTATTTACTTTATTAAATGTGATTTGCTATTGTATAATAAACCAAATTACAAAATACACTATTTTATACACAACACACAATTTATTAGTCCTTGGATGAATGTCCTTGAATGAAGTCTTCCAGCAGACAGCCTAGCACCCATAATCTTCTGTCTCTGTTGCAAAACGTTGCCACAGTTGTCCTAGGAATGCCACATTCGAGTTACATTTTAATTGTTCTACCTTTTTGCACTTTATCTGCAATTTTTTATTTGTCTCTTTACTTAATCAAGTGTTCTTCTTTTCAGAATTATTCCTCTGGTCAGTTATCTTTGAACCTATCCTTACATTTCACTCAAAAAAATAATAATAATTACAAATGTTTTACTTTCTGAAAAATGTAGAATTAAAAATTAATACAAACAGCACAGGCAAACACTAAAGTAGCTCAAAAAGAACTGAAAAAAGCAAATGACATCATACAATTCCATGCATGCGCATGTGCAAACCCGTGAAACTCAATTGTCGAATTGCGAGACCGACAAATTGCAGGACGTCAAATTGCGAGGCACCACTGTATAATATAGCTTTCCTTACTCTAAAAAAAAGAAAGAAAGAAAGAAATAGCATATATGAGTCTTTTGTTATAAACATATATATCAGGGGTGGCCAAACTGCAGCTCTTTCGTACCTTCAATTTGGCTCCATACCATGGAAATCAATAGTAAATATCAAACAAATACTTATTTAAGTTAAATAAAAATAATATATGTGTAATTTGTTTATTTATTGTAAAAATATTAGTATGCATCTATATAAATAAATGCATCTGAAATAAACAATTTTTGAAATTATTATTAAGATTACCAGAAAACTGAGCTGTTTTCATTGATCCAGAAAGAAAATGTAGCTCTCGAGCATTTGAGATTCTTCTGTGCAGCTCATAGTGACATGAAGTTTGGCCACCCTGATGTTATAAACATATACTGTATATGTTTATAACAAAAATGTATGTAGGTAGGCATTTGATAAAAATTCAATAATTTCATAATTTTTTATGTAGGTTAGTAATCCCCAAAGTATGGTGAACACACTTTTAGGAATGTGCAAGAAATTTTCAGAGGCACATATTTTTTGCTTGTCATAATATCTCTACCATATGGGGTGTATGCTATCATTCTTTAATGATAAAAGGGATATATAATAACATTAATTAATAAAAGGGATATATTTCTATTTATTATTGATACAGAGGCATGATATAAAAAAAGTTTGAAGACAGTTAATATAGATTACATATTCCTTTTATCTAATTCGTTAAACAAATTTATCATTCAAAATTTTTAATGATGGAATAACAAATTTATTGGAAAATGAATTAATTATATATATATATGTTTCTAATAAGACTTAAAATTTTATTCAAATATTGTATGTTTTAAAATCAATCATATAGGCCTATCTGAATAATTTATAATTGCTTTATTGATAAGTTTTAATTATTAAGATTAAAAAAATTAATTACATATATTGTGTTATCAAATCGTACAAAGTTAAATCTGATATCTTAATGCGAATTTGCAATAATGAAATTTATATTTTTAATTAATATGTTTTCATACTAAATAAAACAGTTTCAATTTATATATTAATGCGATAACTTGAAAAATTCTTTTAAAATACTATAATTATTGAAAAATGCAAAAGTTTTGTATGAAAAATAAAAAAAAAAATTATTAGGAATTTATCCATATAAAATTTTTATTCGAACTGATACAATTCTTGAAGAAAGTAATTCCAATAAATAAATCAAACCAAAAAAATTTATATTCATTTCAAAACATTCAAAAAACGTGAAAATATGTCAACAGAATGAAAATAAGCTAAATGCGTCACAAAACGAAATGCAATAATACGAAGAGAATATTTTTCGATTTTTGCTTGTTCAGATATAAAATTCGTAAATACGATTATTCCCTTAACTGAACTGATATTCTGTAGTTTCTACTAATTACTATCATTTAAAAAAGTAAAAATAATTTTC
Source organism: Olivierus martensii (assembly GCA_000484575.1). Taxonomy (NCBI): domain Eukaryota; kingdom Metazoa; phylum Arthropoda; class Arachnida; order Scorpiones; family Buthidae; genus Olivierus; species Olivierus martensii. Next base: position 20,998 of record AYEL01078748.1, read on the forward strand.
AATCTTTAAGAAAATAAAACATACTCACAAGCTTCGGTCGATCGATCGTTAGTTCGTCACACAAATCACAAACTGGTACAGTATAAAACTATAAACCGAATATCAGTTTATATATAGGAGTCGGAAACGAATGAAAAACTCCAAAACAAATCGACTTGAATCATACACTAGCAATTTTCTCGTGTTCAAAACAGCAATATCATCCTATTTAACGGAATGACTGCTGAAAATGTAAACTAAGACTTTATTCGATCTTTCTTGTGACGTCGAAGTACACTGTCTGACAATAACCAATGAATACGTAGATTTTTTGAAGCGTCGAATAGAATTGAGTGAAATAAAAAAAACAGTTTAGATTATCAAATTTTAATGACAGAATTAAAAACCAATGATATTGGATGTAACAAGTTAAGAAATACATGTATCAGCAAATTTTTATGAGAGAATATTCTAGTATGAAACTGATGCAATCATATATATCGTTGGATGCAATATAATATTATATATATGACAAATTGCCAATGGAAATTTCTAGAATAATTTTAACTATTCTATCTATCAAGATATATTTTAGGGGTTAATATTGTTATTTGCTTAAAATTTAAATGTTGATATACTTTGAAATGCAGTATGTGGAATTTATAATGTATTTAATTGTATTTTAATTTTAAAATATGGAAGAGAAATGAATTACTGTATTAAAATAAATTTATTGATTACTTTTAAATAATATTTCATTCCACCTGGATATAGCAATTTTAAACTGTTTTAAATGCTCTATAGAACTTCAATAGTAAAAAAAATTTACTTTCTTTTAAAAATTCTTTTATTTATGATATATTGATCCTAAAGACAAATAATTCCTGTATAATTGATAATTTTTAAATATGTTTATTAGAGCATAAATTATTCTTTAATTTTAAAAGCATAGTTTATATATATTATCTAATATGGTAAAATTTTATATATTAAAAATTTATATTACAAAAATATTATTTGGATTTTATGCAGAAGTTTAATTTAATCACGTAATACAATAAATTTATATAAATAAATAAATTATCATCATTTCAGATATTAAACCAAAACTTAAACCCAAAACCAAAACCTATCATACAAAGAAAATATTGTTTCAATATTTTCAAAGTAAATTAAAGATAATCTACTCTTTGCAAAATTTTTTTAAGTAAGATCAAACAAGTCAAGCAAAGAAAACGATGACTCAATGACTCATTGGATTTCCCCATGTTCAGTCTATGCTAAATTTAAACAACGTGATTATTATGCTATATTTTATTCTTTTTTTGACAACATAAAGTAGATATAGACTTATTAGTCACTTATGTTTTTATGATTATGATATAATATAAAATCATTCGGTTTTGAATAAATGATTTTTTATCCATTATGTGTACATAATAGCGTATAATAATGGTGTATATAATTAACATAATGTACATAGGATGCATTTTTTCCTAACTTGTAACCTAAATTCTGTAGATTCAAACTAGAGTAATCTTTTGGAACTATTTAACGTAATTTGTTTTATTTTATTGTATTAATTAAGAAAGTCGATCAGGACAGTCAATCATTAAGAAAGATATTATTAATATTTACAAATCAAATAAGATTTTTAACAATAGAAAATATAGATGATACAGCATTTATTTCCTTCGTATTTTATAATATAACAACATTATGATTATGCAAGACTATATGACACGTGATATTAGTTATGGCTGAACACAAACGACGAGTTCTTTTTTTTTTTGTAGATTTGGCAAGTTATTTTTCGTTCAAGCAATGCAAGCGCCGCTCCCATATGAGCGTTTTTTGCCGCATGGGTATATCGTCCCGCTATTTCAGGGGTGGGCAACCTTTTTTTGTAGGGGGCCGTATAGAAAAATTTATGGTGGGCTACGGGCCAATTTTTGTAGGGGGCTGTATAGAAAAATTTATGGTGGGCCACGGGCCAAAGGGCCATATAGAAAAATTTATGGTGGGCCACAGGCCAAAACAAAAACAAATTGTATAGAAAAATTTATGGTGGGCCACAGGCCAAAACAAAAACAATTGATATAGAATTTTTTTAAAAAAGAGAAGGTACAGATATGTAAGTATACATAGCGTTATTCTTCAATCTTTATTATTAATCAATCAAACAATCAGTAAAAATACATAATGCATAATACAGTACACCTACAGCAAACAAAATTTTAACAGTCGATATATACACAATATGAATTAAAAAAACGAATTGCACGAACAAAAAAGAATTAAAACGAACATCAGTTCTTGCAAATGGAACTACAAAATGTAAGTAATTTCTAAAATTATATCTATTATCTGATACAACCAACTTAGATAAAAATTCAGTATAACGAATTAATCCAAAAAAAATCATTAAACAAAACATCAACATCGTGCTTAATACGACGATCATGTAAACTATCCAATTTAAAATTATTCAAATACAAATAATAATTATCCCTGCAAAATTCCATTTTATTTTTCAAAAAGATAATTTTAAAAAATTTAACTTGTACATTTTCAAGACGATCATCATAACATTTACATCTTCTTCCAGGGTTCCATACAGAGCTATTATACTCGAGTAAAGAACGTATCGTAGATATATAAATACGAGCAAGAACAAAATAATTACTAAGAAAATAAAATAACCTAAACAATATACCTAAACGCCGAAAAGCAATCTTAGTAATATTGTCAATATGAAGATTAAACTTACAATCTTCACTAAAAATAACACCTAAATCTTTCAAACGTTCAATTGAAGTATTTAAAATAACATAATCAAATAAAATTTTTTACATAACACATAAGAAACAATCTTAGTCTTTGACAAATTAATAGACAACCCATGAGTATTACACCATTCATAAACAAACAACAACGCTGACTGTAGTAAACAACAATCAGCATATTTTTGAATAGAAT
>AYEL01078749.1:0-23707 GCA_000484575.1 Olivierus martensii
TTTTTTTTTAATTTTTAATAAATAAAATGTTAGTGTGTTAGTAACTTAGGACTAGACTTATATCTATAATCAACATATCACAGTCACTCAGCTAAAGAATTGATAGGACAGAAGGTGTTAGTAATACCAACCAGACCTAACCTAAATATTCTGATATCTCCACTCCCACAAGAAAGAAAGTGTGGGGGTAGACATACCACCGACGCACCTCAGCCATCGGGAAAAACCAATGGAAATACGTCATTGGAGAAAAACCAACAGCTGAAGTGCACCGGAGGAAGCAGTTTGCTTGGAAATAAGAATCCATTCACACAAACACATTCACTCTATACCACTGGCATTATATGCAATGAGATTGGAAATCTGACACCAAATAAAGCGATCGGGAACAACAGAACTAGAGGTAAACAATTGGAAACATTCTAGAATCAGAAGAAAACTACTGAACAATCAAAAATACAAGAAATAATAATGAGAAACACTGGGAAACAGCTGGAAACACAAATAAACGAAAATACAAATGCAAGCTAAATTAAATAATTCAGGGAAACAATAGGTTAGGTTAGTTCGGTTAAGCCGCCATATCCTCATGGGATATTCATTATCTGGCGGGGCCTGATGTAATGTGTTGAATCGTTTCTGGTGCTATGTGGCATTTTCTACATATGTCATTTGTTAATATGCTGTCTTTCAGTATGTATTTTCTGTAGTTTTCGTGTTTATTACCTGGTCTTGTATTGCTACAAACCCTTCTGTTTCAGCATTTGCTAAAGTGCTGTCTTTCAGTATGTATTTTCTGTAGTTTTTCGTGGTTTGTTAATGTGCTATCCTTTAGTATGTATTTTCTATAGTTTTTCGTGTTTATTACCTGGTCTTGTATTGCTTTATAAACTTTCTGTTTCTGTAAATAGATCCCCCCTTACTAACCAGCTGTTTGACGCCTTTGGTGTCTATGAAGTGTTTCTGAAAGGTCGTGTTGGTGTCTGCCATGGAGTTCCTTCTACACCAGGATGTTTCATTTTCTTGTATATGTGCAGTGTTGTCTATTTGGTTTGGAGTGTCATTCTGTAGATTTAATTGTATGATGTTTCTGTCAGCCAAGACTATAGCTTTGTGTAGTTGAGATGTATGTTGTTTTTTATGGAAGAACTCTTCATTGTATATATGTTTGTTGTGTAAATGTGGGATGTCAATAACACCACATCCACCTTCCGTGCGTGGGAGAGTAGTTTTTTCTATGGCAGATTTTGGGTGATGGTACTGGTATTTTGTAAGTGTTGTTCGTGTTTTTTTTTCTTTGGAGTGATTCAAGTTCTGTCCATGTCCACTGTATCACTCAAAAGGAGTAAGTCAGTATAGATATGGCAAATGTGTTGATGGCTTTCACTGTGTTTTTTCCATTCAGATGTGTTTTGAGAATGTTATTTAATATGTTGGTGTATAGTTTTGACGATGTTTGTTTAGTTTTCTTCTGTTCTGTGAGTCTGGTTTGCTGGAATCTCAAATACTTGTACACCTCACCCTCTTCCATGGATTCAATAGTGTCTCCATTTTCAAGAGTGAAGCCTCCTTTCTTTAGGACTCCCTTTTCTCTGTGGAGTGTTTTGCATTTGTCGAGGCCAAACTCCATGCATATGTCTTTTGAAAATGTGTTCATGATTTGTAACAGCTGTTGTAATTGTGTTTGTGTTGAGGCATACAATTTAATGTCGTCCATGTAAAAGAGATGGGAGTGTGTGTAGTGTGTTGTTCAGTTTTGTCTAATGTCATAGCCATAATTCGATGTGTTCAGTTTGTTTATTACTATTATTATTATTATTATTATTATTATTACTATTACTATTATATTTAAATTTTCTTACAAATGTCAAATAATATCAGATCTGAAATTGCAACTTCTGTCAAAATGGATTGTAAAAATATAAATTTTCATAATTTTAACAATACAGGTGCTCTTCTGCTTATAATGGGATTATGTTTTGATAATTCAGTTGTAAGCCAGAAAAATTGCAAGTCAAAAATGACCAACAATGATGATAATTTTAATAGTAATAACACACAATTAAAGACCAGATACTCCAAATAGAAAAATCTTCTGGATGCTTCAAGGTAGTAAAATCATTCAAAATTGAACCTGGTTAAGTTAAGTCAGTTTTATTAAGCCAGCATATCAGACATCAATTATTCTATATCTGGCAGTAATCATTTTTACAGCCCAACACAAGCTGGCCAAGATTCACGGTGAGGTCAACTTAAATATTGAAGAATGGAGTTCAATAGACTGAGTTCAAACTCCTGAAAAATTGCACTGGATTTGAACTTGGATTTTCCAAGGCAGTAACCAAGTGCTTTATCTTGCAGCTATCAGTCATATATAACCTTTTAATAAAACAGAAAAAGTATTTCTAGCAAATATGCTATGAAAATAGCTAAGTTTAGAATATCATAAGATTAAATTATTATAAGTCAAAAGATTGTAAGTAAGAGACTACTTGTGTTCTCCTCTATTTATAATGGGGTTATATTTTGATAACTCCATTATAGGTTGAAAAAATTATAAGTCAAAAATGATTGATAATGGTAGTAAAAGTAGACAATAGAAGACCTGATATTCTTAGGTAGTAAAATTATCTGGATTTGATCCTGGATCTTCCAAAGGGATAAAAATCATCCAGAATTGAACCATACCCCTCTAATTAGTAAATGATTGTTTTGCCGTATATCTCTTGGCTTGTAAATTTTTAATAAAACATAAAAAGTATTTCTACTTAAAATATATTGTGAAAATAGCCAAATTTGAAATATCATAAGGGCAATTGAAGATTGAATTATCATAAATCAAGTGATTATAAGTAAGGAAATTATTTTTTAATGAAAAAATTAATTTTCTCATATCAAATATACAGTATATCAAAGAAAATCTTCAACTCAGTAAGACAACTTTTTGATTTTCCATACAACATTGAGGTTATTTTCAATATACATGCAGTAAACTATAGTATTCATGATGGTAAATCTATATTCTGGTTAGACTGTATAGATTCAATATATGTCTTGTTTATATATGAGCTGTTTATTTAAGTCCATATTTCAAAGCTTGAGTTTGCATATACACAAATGTTTCTCATAGCATTAAATAGTCAACTAATGAATTTTAAACATCATTAGATATCATTGTTACTCTGGCAAACCGCTGAATAGAATAAAAACCAGATATTTGTTTTGGCTTTACATAAAAGTCATCATAAATTTGCTTAAGTCGTAAAATGGCAGCATCTAGAACAATAGAAATCTTTAAAATTGCAATAAATTTTTCTTTGCAAAGACAAATTCCTTTATCAGTTATATTAGAAATACAAAATATCATAACTATAAAACTGATGGGGAGGGTATACAACAATTTTTTTCAAACTGAGAAGTGGGATAAAGCAATGCATAATTCCATATGGGATATACAGAGTGAACCAAAAGTAGGTGGACAGTATATAAGTTTACTGTCCATCTACTTTTGATTCACCCTGTATAATATATAGCTTATTCTACTAGAAATCTTATTAGAATGGAAAAATATAAAATACATGATATCCATCAGAACATATCCACAACATTATCTATATAAACCTATAGTACAATATTAACAATATCTATATAAACCTATAGTACAATATTAACAATAAATACAAGGAAGAAAAATGATTACACCAGGATAAACCAGATATAATAGATGAATACACTATATCTGGATTACAGAAAATTACTCTGCTAAAGCTTATGAAATTTTGAAAAATCAGCTCAATAGTAATATTATTAATTACCTTAAATCCACAAAAATATCAATGGTATAGTGATAATATAGCCACAAGTATATATTGACTGTTGCTTTTTTTATATAGTTGATCCTTGTTTAATGTCAGGGTTAGATTCCTGAAAATTGTGACTTTAATTATAATAACATTAATTGAAATCAGAAAACCCATAGCCCTAATGTTATAAGTCAGTCATATTCCTAGAGTGCTTTCTTTCTGATTCTAGAATTGATACTATTTAGTAATTTTTGCCATCTGGTCATTACTATATTGTTCAGGAATGGAATCAAATGAATGAAAAGCATGATTTAAGTCTAAGTTTTAATTGGAAAATGTTACATAGCAATTATGTCATAGAATTTATGGGAAAAAATTATTTTCTAATAAAGATGACATTTTAGAATTCACAGATATTATGTCTGTAATTAGTTTTTCTTTAATGTCAGTCCTCTATCATTTGCTAATAATGCAACATCCTGCTTGGAACTTCCAACCTCCCTGGATGTTGTCTCAAGTTTTCAACCATTAGAAATGCATATCTGATTTTTGTAATGTTACTACAGGTTGATAATCAAATAGCCGACAATCAATATTCCGGTTCCATCAGTTTTTTGGCATGAATGTTGGAGCGCATTTTTAAATTTATCACATTGGTGCACCATTGTTTTCTGGAGGCGGTATTTATGTTTTGACGGGCCTGTACTCCATATTCAGATGCTTGGTCATGCTTGCAACCAGAGTTGCCAGATTGGCTTTTTTGACACCAAATGAACTCTTTTTGGCTTTTTCAGACATGATTAGCATTAGAAACTTTTTTAACATTTTGGCATTTTTTCTGGTTTTTTTTGCTTATTAGCATTATATAAAATCTTTTTAACTTTTTGCGGGGGTACGATAATGAATTAAAATTCTGTAGAACTATTTTATTTAGTTGAATTAAAATTCTGAGGAACTAGTCTTTTATGTAGTTATTGAACATTAAAATTTCATTTGCTTTTCATTAGTTTTTAATTTTATTTCTTTAAAGCACTGTGCAAGCAGTCCTTTTCTGTTAAATATATATTATATATACATCAAAAATTTAGAATTTTCGAAAATCCTGCAATCCTCAGGTCCCGAAGTTGCTGGATGTTTGATTATCAACTTGTCAATCACTACTACTAAAGTAACCATAAACAATTGAATTCCATATTGAACACTTCTTAAATGACAAATAACATTTATAATTACTTCTTATTCCTTTAAAAGCCTGGCTGAACAAAAATAATGATTGGTTCAAAAAACACCACCACCACCAGCATTGCAATGCTGTTATATATAAAATGGATGATCAAACTTTTCCCTCTCTCATCTAACATTATAATCAATCTTATTTACTTATTATTATTATTATTTTCTTATTTTTCTCAAATCTTATAATTCTAATTATTTATATACATTACAAAAACAATCATCATACATTATTACATTACAAAAACTATGATTGTTTTTGTAATGTATATACATTAAACTTATATAATAGATAATATATTAATACATAATAGATAATACATTAAACTTAAATTAAATTAATTTTTTTTTTCCAACCCTCTTCCTTTTTATTGGCAACACTATTAACTGCCATTACCAACCTGAGATGGGCAACTCTTTACAATAACAGCGCCTTTTCTATCACATATTGATTATACATATGAATACAGTTAGACTGTGAACAGACTGGAATCAAATTCTCAAGTAATTCAGCCAAAGTGGGATTCAATCTTGAGACCTCTGGTTGAAATGTCTGAGCATTTCCATGTGGTGAATCCATTTTATTAACCTTTATAATATACAAGGGATCCCCAACTTATGCAAATCCATATTTATATGATGGTGATTATTTATACCAATGTTGTTGTTATTTATTAATCAATTACAGTCAAATCCTGATAAGATGCTACCATAGATCCCCAACTTATGCAAATCCATACCAATGTTGTTGTTATTTATTAATCAATTACAGTCAAATCCTGATAAGATGCTACCATCTGTTTGGGTCGATTTTGGTGACTAATCAGGATTGGCAGTTTACCAAAAACACGTGTAGTATAGAAATGAAAATGAACTCCAAATTTATTAAATTTAATAAAATACAGTACATTTATATATAGCATTCAAACTTAACATTTCTAAAAAAACTGTATGCTTTACAGTATAGTATATGTACCATATATGTACAGTATTATATAGAAAACATGTCCATATGCTGTTCTGATCCTCTACTTTGAGTTCTCTATAAAACACAATGTACACAGCATACTGTACAGTATCCTTGCTTGTACATTATGTAATAAATGATGGAAACAATCTGGTTCTTATGATCTTAAATTTTCTACAACCTAGGTATGAACCAGGCTTAAAAAGACATGATTAACCATTAATTTCATCTCTCCCACCCACTGGTTACAAATGAATCCAGAGAGCATTTAATACTGTATATACAGTACTGATGAACTTCGGGATGTAAGATATCTTATGTGCCTAGGCGGATTAACGAGGACAAATACAATACCAAAAGGAATATTTGTTTAGACATTTATACTGGCAGATGGCATGACGTAAACTTTGTTAAGCTAGTTTGAAATTAGCTGCTAACAGATACTTTGAGTGGCCACTTTTAGAGCCCATAGACTCTCAACACTTATAATAGAATTAACTGAAAGGTTGAAGAATATGTTCAATGAGCTTTGCAATATGTGACACTTGAATCCATCAAGATGATAAATGACTGCTTTACCATACAGTTGATGTTAAAAACTTGGATATAGGAAAATAACTCCATCTTTGTTTTCATCTAAATTGTTTTTTCTTTAGTTTACTCATATAAAATTCTGTAGGCATAAAATACATAATTTCCTCATTTAAAAGAATAAATATTGAATAAATATTATTGTTAGAATAAATATTGAATAAATAGTAGCAGCATTTAATAAATTTAAATGCTGCTAGTATTTAAAAGCACATTAAATATTCTGAGTTCTGATAATTAGAGAATGTAACCTTAACTTATAACATTGCTCTTGTGTTCTGACTTATGAATTTGAATTATGACCAAAATTTTTGAACATAATTCTTTCATAAGTTGGGACCTTCTGTAGTTTAATACTGTGATCTTAGACAATATTGTGGACTTGAATTAGTGCTTTTGTAAAACATGGTTGTTTGGTTTTCTACGATTACATAATAGATTTCCAACACATTTTCTACCTTTTATACAGAAATATAAGAAAATAGGACTTTATTCCATTCCACTATCTTAAAACTTTAATTTTTTAATTAATTTAATTTTTGCTTGCAATATAATAGTGAAATGATGTTAAGTGAGGTGATGTTAAACAAGGATCTACTGCATTTATTTTTCAATGTTGACTTTAGTCATTTCAGTATCCTGTGCAAAATTGTTTTGGTATCCCTGATAACTTTTACTCCTTTTATTTATTTTAATAATGTTTCTATATAAACATTTTATTACTATGCATATAATAGTTTAAATAATTTGAGCACAAAATTTAAAAGAAAAAAGTTAGTTTCTTTAATGTCCTCTTCAGTTGTACTTATGGCCAGTTCTGATCAGTTTATTGATTTTTCTTCATTTTGCTATCTTTGTATTAATTTTTTTCTAATTCTTTTCAACATATATCATATTTTTATTACACAGAAATGTATTAATGATACTTTAATATATTAATATGTAATTTAAAAAAAATATTTAAAAAATCAATATAAAAACAAAACTGACGATGGTCATAGTATGGTTGAAAACTTTATTCTAACAAGATATTGGAACATTTGTCATGTAATGCATTGTTAAGGGAAACATGGCAAAGTTTTATATAGATTTGTAATGTAATTTACACTTGCATAACTGTCTATGGATTAAAATATTATAGGAATAACTCATTAATTACTTAAAAAATAAATGTTCAAAATTTAGTTAAGATTAAATATAAGGTTTTATTTGAATGATATTACACTTACAAGATTTAAAATTAAATTAGTTTATAAATTTATGTATAATTCATATTAAAATAATTTTAAATCACCAAAACAGGGAAATTATGTATTGGAATCAGATGAATTTTTGGAAATGCAAAGGCCAGAATTTGATACTATCTTATGCTTAAGCCTTACAAAATGGATACATTTAAATTGGGGTGATGAAGGTGTGAAGAGAGTTTTCCGGAGAATGTATGCTCAGCTGCGGCCAGGAGGGAGAATGATATTGGAAGCACAGCCGTGGCCTTCTTATGTCCGCAAAAAGAAATTAACGGTATAATTAAATATTCAATGTTTCTATTATATTTTAATTAAGTATGATTTTTTAAAATTTATAAAAAGTGTTACATTTTAATATATTGTAATAGCTAAAAATATTTATTGGATTGTCTTATTTTAAATATTTTATTACAGGAAACTACTTTCAAAAATTATTTGTCAATACAAATGCGCCCAGAGCAGTTTAATGAATATCTCCTATCAAAAGAAGTTGGATTTAGTACATGTGAATTGATTGATGCACCAGCTCATCCATCAAAAGGTCAGTTTATTTTAATGAAATGTTTATTTCCATCAAAGATAAGTGTCATCATCATATCTATTGCAATAATATAGATTAATTATTGAATTACAGGTATCCCTCAGTTAATGAATAACATAAATATACTCAAGTCTCTAGCTTAACTGCTACATCTAAACTTCTAACTTATCTAAGATTCAAGCACTACTAGCAGCCTTTAAATAAAAATGTATTAAAAATGTATTATGTGTAAATTATACTCTTTTTTATTCAATAATAAAAACGTTTTCAGTCATACTTAATTTGACTCGCTTCAATTACTTTTCTCATAGTTCAGTCAGTACAAAAAAAAACATTCGAAAAAGAATAACATTAGGATTTTAAGTGAAATAATTTGAAAAATTCAATTTCTTTCTCCTTCATTACCATGGAGACCCAAAAATTATTAAACGTAGCTACATTTATTTTTTTATTAAAGCACTTTTAATAAATTATAATAACCAATTAATTGTCTTTCATTTAAAACATTTTTTCTCTTAATGCATATTTCCATGGTAGGGCTAGCCCTTTACTTGGATAATCATTTATCACATTTTCGTTTCTTGATCGTTTTATGATTTCTAGTGTTTCATTAAATAAAGCTCCATCTTTACTATCACATGATTTTATTACTCTAGTCTCCTCATATACTCTTCTACTCAGCGCTGTGCTCATCTTGCCCGCTTGTATATCATTCTTATGTTCCTGCAGTCTTTTCTCTAAAGATCTTGTTGTCATTGCTATATATTCTTCTTTTATATTTTTATTCAAATTCATCACGGGAACTATATATACTCCTGATTTTTACTTATTTTTTATACTATCTTTATTATTCCTAAAACAATCGTATATTGTGGGGTTTCTCCTTGGGGCTAGTTTTGTCCCGTTTTCTAGTGTTTCATTATTTAATGAAACACTAGAAATCGTAAAATGATTGAGAAACAAAAATGTGATAAATGATTATTCAAGTAAAGGGCTAGCCCTACTATGGAAATATGCATTAAGAGAAAAAATGTTTAAAATGAAAGACAATTAATTGGTTATTATAATTTATTAAAAGCGCTTTAATAAAAAATAAATGTAGCTACGTTTAATAATTTTTGGGTCTCCATAGTAATGAAGGAGACAGAAATTGAATTTTTCAAATTATTTCAGTTAAAATTCTGTTATTCTTTTTCAAATGTTTTCTTGTACTGACTGAACTGTAAGAAAAGTAACTGAAGAGGGTCAAATTAAGTATGACTGAAACGTTTTTATTATTGAATAAAAAGGAGTTTAAATTTTAATTTAAAGGTTTGCTAGTAGTGCTTGAATCTTAGATAACATAAATATATACTGTTTTTTGTTTTGTGAAAATAAATTTTTGCTTTTGTCAACAAGGACATGGCAAAACTTGGTTGAACCAATTTTTGATAATTTCTGGTAAATTTGATTCATTTCCCCTCTATGTGTCATTTCTCAAAGTGAGCCCTGTCACTTTTACCTCTTTTATGAGAAAACCCAAATTTAAATTTTGGCACAAGAATGATGCTCTTTAGAAAAAAAACTCTTTTGTCAGACTTTGGTGGCTCAGTGCTAGAGCACGCACTTCAATGCTTGAAGGTTCACAATGTTGCTCTGCACTTTTTTTATGAAAAAATTTGTTTAATAAATATAGAAATAAAAAATTAATAGCTTTTATATATAATATATATAAAAATAATTGCATTGGAATTTATTGATTAGATCACTATTGTAAGAATGAATAATTGTAAGTCAAGGTGATCATAAGTTGAAGACTATCTGTATTTAAAGCAAAAGCAAAGAGAGATTTTTATTCTTGCTTAACAATGTTACTCACTTCTGTTGTATAGGCATATCTTGTTACTGCAGTGGTTACATAACAGACCATTACTGTAAAAAGAATCACAGCCTTTTCATTTGCTAATGCATATAAAAACCTAAAAACATATTTACACTATATTCATTAAGTGCACAATAGTGCTAGGCCTAAAAAATTTGGCTAAATGACTGATTTAAAGGATTTACATATCATCTTGGAGAATCAGGTTCAGTTCCAGGTCTCACACTGTTTTTCAGGATGACTCTTGACCTGGTCCATATGGGTGTTAATTTATGTTTTATATATCTATTATAAGTATTATTTTGCAGATAATTTTTCATTTTAAGATATAAAATAAAAACATAAAATATAATTGAGAAGTGCCATAAAGTAAGATATTTCTGTATTTAATTTTTTACAATTTCTTTTATATATTTAATTTCTGTTATATATTTTCAACTGAAGTAGTATAGATATCATTCTTCATTAAAACTACAATCATATCATTTGGTTAAAAGAATTAATAGAATTTTATTCAATCTATTGTTATAATACAAGCTACTTCCAACTGACATCTTCAGTCAATTGTTTATTTTTTTCTTTATTTTCATTATTGATTTAACCTTCTTTATACATTGCTATCTTACTTTTTTAAATTTCATTAGATGTTCCATGTAATAAAGATTCAGGTTGGTTTATTTGTATGTCCCATAGTTTTTGGAGTTTACATAGAATTTGAAGTTTTTTCTCAAGTACTAATTAAACATATTACGTTAATAAAAACTTCATAACTTTTAATCTTTCTTCTAGATATATAGAGGTTTCTTCCTAAGTTGTCAGAAATTCATTATAATTTTTTGATATAGTTAGCTTATATTCTACCATGTATCTTAAATTCTAAATAACAAAATTTCATAATTCTTAAATATTAATTAGATAAAAAATCCAGATGCTGGGTTTTTTATCTAATTAATATGTATATTAAATGTGTTATGTATCTGTTTGGTATTTTGTATAGCTATTTCAAATATTTATCTTTAGTGTCTTATTCAAGGCTTAAAAAATAACAAAACCTCAAATAAACAACAAAAGATAAATGTTCAAAATGTGCTCTACGGATAAGATACTATGTCACTATTATGAAATAATTTTCATAATGTGGCATATAATAATAATAATAAGTTTGTATGTTAAGCAGTTCATAAGTCAAGATACCATTGTGTGTCTTTTTTTTAATTTAACAAATTAAAAAAAAATTAATAAGTTTGTATGTTAAGCGGTTCATAAGTCAAGATACCATTGTGTGTCTTTTTTTTAATTTAACAAATTAAAAAAAAAAGCTTAAACTTCAAATATTAAAATCACCTTAAATATTTACATATTGTTTCTAGATATTTATAAGCCTGTTCATATAAAAGTTTAATACTGAATAATAATTTTTATTTGATTTATTTAAAAATAATAGCATTTCATTAATCTCTCAGAAAATTATAATTACAAAATCTACAATTGCTATTATAACATTTGTTGAACAAACATCACTTTATTCATCAAAATTAATAACTTTTATTCATAATAAAAAAAGCAAAATCTGTAAATATTTGCATTTAATATTAAAAAATTTATTTTTTAATATCAAATGCATATTAATAAATTATAAATATATTCAAATGCTCTATTATTTATTGAAAAAGGAAATATTTTGTTTATTTACAGCAAAAAACTGTTGCAATACAAATAGTCTTCAATTTATAACCCACTCATATTTACAACCAGTAGTGTTGTTGATAAAATCTGTGATTGGTCAATGCAATTCACATATATACCAATCTATATGCAATGCACTGGTGTATTAAAAGCATTTTTTTTTATGTTTGGTTCATGTAGTTTTGTTTTTCTTATGTTTCTTAAGATAATGTATAGTGTTCTAGCGAGGATTAGTATTAGGAAATTTATTAATTTTGGGCATTTCCAGTTTATAACTGCTTCGATTTATGACCAGATTGTTAAAACGCAACCTTGTCATAAATCAAGAACTTCCTGTATTTGTAATTTGTATTTGATTCTAATTTTGATCACCTATTATCTAACGGAAACAAATCTGGGTTTTTAAAATCTTTTTAAAATATCACATCTGAAATAAATCGTTGATAATTATATATCACTTCCAGATAATCCAACCCTGGATAATTGGAAGTCTCCTGTACACAAATTATAAAATGAAGGTGATTATAATGCCTTCATTTTATTAATTATTATCAATTAATTATTATTTATTAGTAAATGATATATTATCATTTATTAATAAACAATAAATAAGAAAATAAAAATATTCTAATTTAATAAATTTTTAATGTAACTAATTAATTAAATTTTTAATATAAATTAAAAATAAATATAGTATAGCATTTGCAAATTTATTTCATCGTTTTGAAAATATATTTAAACTTTGCACTAAGTTATTTAAACTTTGTGCATGCTTTTGCAAATTTACTTAAATTTTGTGCAAATTGATTTAATCCTTTTGCGAATACATTTAAACTTTTTGCAAATATATTTAACCTTTTTGCAAACTGATTTAAACCTTTTGTACATACATTAAAACCTTCTGCTATGAACACTAACAAAATGGTGAGAAAGAGTAGTGAATAAACAAGTATAATATTGATACATGAAAATAAATTTATTTTCAAATTAATACAAATTTTAATGGAAAAAATATATATTATTATATACATTAAATTTAGAGTAGTGATTGGCTAGTAGCTGCAGCTGGTAGCAAAAGAAACATGTCCATAATATAATTGACACAATCTTGGGAAGTAATATTAGATAAACTGAGTGCGATGACTTCCAGTAACTGATGTTCTTCCCGACAGCTTAATATATATAAAAATGAGTTTTTCCCAGTTTACAGGGGTTGATTAATTGAAGCTCACTGCATACTGCATTCTGATCAGAATAGTTGATTCGCTATTCATTCTGTCTACTTCCACTGAAGCTTTTTTAAGTGTAATTTTTAAATCGTGTAATACATTTTTTATGGAAGACATATTTAACTCAATGTCATGTTCAAGAAGTGTCTCTCTGATTTTCATAAGAGTAATTCTGGGCTCTTTCTCAACTGCTGCTTCTATTAGGTGAAGGACATTGGGATTAAGTAGTTTCGGCCTGTTCCCTTGTGGTCCATTGTTTAGCACTTCAAAATTATCCCTTCTGTACTTTCTATATAATTATGCTTTTCCCCATATTCCATTTTATACTTGATTTTGATGCCACCTCTTTTACAGAAAAACCTAATTTATACAATTTGGCAACAGTTTTTTTTTTTCCAAAGAAACAACCTCATACTTTTCATGCCTTCCTCCAACTCTGCGTCAAGCAACGGAAGAGTTTAGAGAACTTGAATCACTGCCACTCATCTTATATAT
This sequence comes from Olivierus martensii, assembly GCA_000484575.1. Classification (NCBI taxonomy): domain Eukaryota; kingdom Metazoa; phylum Arthropoda; class Arachnida; order Scorpiones; family Buthidae; genus Olivierus; species Olivierus martensii. The sequence continues at coordinate 13,654 of AYEL01078749.1, forward strand.
ATAAAGTCAGTTTAAATTTTATACCCTCTAATTTATACAATTTGGCAACAGTTTCTTTTTTTTTCCAAAGAAACAACCTCATACTTTCCATGCCTTCCTCCAACTCTGCGTCAAGCAACGGAAGAGTTTGGAGAACTTGAATCACTGCCACTCATCTTATATATATAAAGTCAGTTTAAATTTTATACCCAAAGTTGCAGTAGGGGAACAGACAGAGTCGTGCATTATAAGGCATTGCTTTTCCTTCAATTGACTGTTTTGCATATACCGGTAGTTTAAATGAATTTGTAAAAAGTTTAAATATATTTATAAAAGTTTTAAATCATTTTGCAAAAGGTTGAAATAAATATGCAAATGCTATAAAAATTTCATTCGGATTTGACTATTAGGATGAAGTTTTTAATGGTAAATAGTGACTTAGTGATTCTTTGTTCATTTTAAAATTTAGTCAAATAAATCATTATGAGTATTAAATGTTCTAAATTGTCATTTAAAATTTATTTATATTGAAAAATAAAACAATCAAAGAATTTATTATTGATTAAATAACTTAAATGTTAAGTATATATCAACAAATAATAATTAATCTTCACATATTTATTTTTCCTTAGGTTTCTGTCGACCAATATATTTGTTTATGAAGGCATCTTCAAAAAATGATATCTGAAAAACAAAGCAAAAATCTAGAAAGAGTGCACAAGAAGAGATAACATCTTTAAGTCTTCAGGAAAATTACAAGAATTATTTCAAAAAGACGATCAGTGGCATAACAAAGTCTTGAGCCTTTAAGCAAAAAATAATGTGCTCCTTTTCAAAACAGTATGAAATAAAAAATACTTATATGTCTTTATTATTGTCTATATTTTTTTTATTCATTAGATCCTAGCAACTTTTATCTATTTTGATACTTTAAGCAATTGAACTTTTAATTGATGACACAGTCAAATATATATATACACATATAATTATATTCTTTTCCCAAAAGCTTTTAATTTTCATTTAAAAATTATCAAATTTATTTATTGCTATCATCATCATCATATCCATTTTTTCATTCACTGCTGGATATATATACCTTCTTCTTTTGTTTCCATATATATATATATCTAGTGCAGTGATTCTTAACCAGTGTTCCCCGGGACACTGATGTTCTGTGAACATATTACAAGTGTTCCGTGAAATTATAAAAGTGAGGCTACTTGAATGACCTTAGCATACTATGCAATATGCATAAAATAATGAAGACAAGATTCAACTAGCATTTTCGAATACACTATTAAGCAGGTTTACCCACAAAAGCACTTAAGATTTTGCTACAGTTTTCGACATCATATTTGTGTAAGCTAGGCTTTTTAACATTAATGAACATAAAAACTAAAAAATGCGATAGATTTAGGAATATTGATGATGAAATAAGGCTAGCTTTATCACATATTAGATCTGATATTGCTCAAATTTGCAAAAGACAATTAGCTCAGGCATCGCATTAAATGTGATTTAAAAATGTTCCATTTTTCTAAAAGAATTATTTATAGTTCTTAAGAATATATGTATTTTTAATTAATGTTTTTTTTACTGTTGTTTAATGTGTAATGTATAATTTTTAGTAAAATACATGTTCATGCACATTTTTGTTGTTTGTTTTATGATCTTAATAATAGTGTTCTGCAAATTTTCTTTACAATCAAAAGTGTTCTGACCACTGATTTAGTGTAATCTACATCTATTGGGAACCAATTATTTTTGTAAAGAAAATTTGCAGAACACTATCAAAAGTGTTCTGACCACTGATTTAGTGTAATCTACATCTATTGGGAACCAATTATTTTTTTGTGTTATCTCTCTATCCTTTGTATTTGCCAAGACTTTTTCACTTTCTTTCATTGCCACTCTGTAATTCTCTTTGTCCATCAGTTATCAGTATATCTTACTGTTACTTGCCCAACACCACTTACTGCTTCTAACTACTATCATTGTCTTCTGTTCTGGTTTTTTCTCTTATTTTTTTGTTGGTTTTGCAGAATCCTTCTGGTGAATCCGAACATCTTTCCACTTTTTTGAATTGTATCTAATTTCTATTTCATTTTTTTTGAAAGGTTCATGTTTTATATCCATACATTATTACTGATAGTATGCACATGTTGAAGAATTTTCTTTTGAGGCAAATTAATATCCTGTTATTTCTTAGGAAATTTCTGTATCAGTCACATTCATATCATCCCAATTGCATCCTATATTGAATTTCTCCCATCTGTTCTCCTTATGTTGTGCAATTACTTATCCTAAGTACTTGTATTCTTTCATCCTTTCAATTGTCCAACTTTTTGTCAACACTGGTTGTAGATTTACTTTTGTGTTGAATATTATCTCTGTCTTCTCATAGTTTATTTACAATCCTATTGTCTTGCTTTCTATTTTTAGATCACTTAGCATTCTGTAATTTGTTTGCTGTTTAGGCTAACAGCACTGTATCATTTGCAAATATCAGATATAATCCCCATTGATGTTTATTCATTTTGCGTTTACATCCGTTTACTTGTTGGAATATTTCATCTAGCCAGATTATAAAAGTTATGGTGGGATGCTGGCTTCTTGATGAACTCTTCGTTGGATTTTTATTTACCTTCTATCTTTGTATAGTTATATTATGGTTGTTTGTTTCTCATATTTACATCCGTTTACTTGTTGGAATATTTCATCTAGCCAGACTATAAAAGTTATGGTGGGATGCTGGCTTCTTGATAAACTCTTTGTTGGATTTTTATTTACCTTCTATCTTTGTATAGTTATATTATGGTTGTTTGTTTCTCATACATGATATTCAGTAATTTTACATACTGATGATATATTTTCTGGTTTCTTAATGCCATTAGTATTGCTCCTGTAGATATGTAGTCAAATGCTTTCTCATAGTTGATGAATGCTATACAGAGTGGGATGTGATATTTTTTGAGTTTTTCTTTAAGCTGATTGATGATGTGTATATGATCCATTGTTGAATAACCTTTCTGAAATCCAGCTTGTTCTCTTAGTTGATTTTAATTTAAAACTTGTTTCAATTTCTTGTGAGGATGTTTGTGAATATTTTATATACTGTCAATAGCATGACTGATAGGCCTGTAGTTTCTCAGATCTTCATTATTTCCCTTTCTTATGTATCAACACTATGACTGCAATTTTCTAGCTGTCCTGTATCTGTCATATTCACATGCAGTCAGAAAATATTTGGTAAGTTGTTGTATACTGATATCCCTCCTTCCTTTATAAATTTAATGTGAATGTTGTCTTCTGGGAATTTTCTGCACTTTGTCTTCTTAACTGTGCTCTCTACTTGTTGCAGCAGTATTGCTGAGATATCTTCTTATTTGTTGGTCTTGGTTCTGTTTGGCTCCATTGGACTCATGATTTATATAGCTCTTCATAGAGGATTTCTGTTTTTTCCCACCATTTTCTTCGTCATTGATAAGTTCTTCATTATCTCTTTGATCACAGTTAGTGTTTGCCAGATATCATGTTTTTTTTGCTGATCAGAGATTATTGCTATTCTCAATGGCCATTTGAATTCTTTCTATGTTGAATTTCTATATTTTCTCTGATTTTCTTTGGTATTATTCTGCATATTTCTCTATATTCTATTCAATCAATAGAGGATTTGGTTTTTATCTTCCTTCTTTTTCAATCAGCTCTTGTATTTTGGCAGATATTTTCTTTATGGGATATCTTGGTTGAATTCCTATGGTTGGCTCTGCACACTATCTCTGATGATCATTACTAATGCATTGTATGCCTTCTGTAAGTCACTGCTATTGTTATATGAGGTGTCAAGTAGATAGATAAAACTCTAATAAACTAACCAAACAATACACCCAAATTCCCCCTAATGGACAAAGTCTTAATTAAATTTTTCTAATGATTAATTTGAATCAAAGCTATGGCACTACCATCTGTTGAGTTAATAATTAATTAAATTTTAGAATTTAGCACTAAGGTTTTGTTTGGTTAATTTGAATTGGTTATTCCCCTAATTAGTGTTTATTAGACTCTAATAAACTATAAATCTTTTAATTAAAAGCATTATTTGATATCAGAACATTTTAAAAAATTTTCCTTCATATTTATTTCAGTGAGGATAATTTGTCATAAAGATTATTGCTGACAATTATATAATATTTTTTTTAATTTAAAGAACAAAACAATATTTTCTTTTATAACAATCAAAAGTTGAATCAAAAATTTCAATTATTTAATTTTTGTTTTTCAGTTTAACATTTATAAATCACAAACAATATCTTAATTATGCATAGAAAATAACCAAAGGTTCAAAATTTTAAAAAGTACATTAGTTGGACTGTATATATGATTATGATAAGGTATAATTACTGTTTACTATAATAGATTATCTGCTGTTTCATTAAAAGATAAAAAAAAAACTATTAAGAAATGAAGAATGCATTCTCATATAAAAATAATGAATCTAAATTGATATATCAGCCAGATAGCATTAAGCAAATGCAATCAAGATCAAAATTAATTTGCTAAATTCACTTTCCAGGAAATTTTTTAGACTAGTCTATCAATCCTTATTTTCCAGTTGGCTTTATCATTGTTATAGTTATCTATGCAGTATATGGATTAATCTTACTATTTTATTAAACAAAATCCATTCAAGGTAGTATAAAAATTTGAAATTTGCAGCCTAAAATTTTTGCATAGTAATGATATAATTGCATATTAAATATATATTGCTATTTATCATTAAAAAAAATATATATCAGTGGTATAATTTAACCATGTCTGGAATTCATTGCAAATCAAATATGGAAATATGAGATACAGTTTATTGTTTATGAACAAAGTGTTTATTTTAGAAATACTATTTGATTTATTAACTGGCTACTACTACTACTACTATCATTTATCTGTTAAATCCATAAATGCTTCTTTTCCATTTTTTTTTAATGTATATGTTGGCCAGATGGCCACATGATAAAGCATTTCCATACCATTTTTGAGGATCTGGGTTCAAATCCATGTCTTACACTTCCAGTTTTTCAAGAGGAGTCTGGGCCCAGCTCATTGAACTTCATCCTTCGAACTTCAGGTTGACCCCTATGGGTGTTGGCCAGTCTGTGATGAGCTCTTTAAGTGGCTGCCACCAGATAACGGATATCCTATGAGAATATGACAACTTAAACTTAACCTTAATGCATATAATTTCGGGTCCAGCTCATTGAACTTCATCCTTCGATCTTCAGGTTGACCCCCTATGGGTGTTGGCCAGTCTGTGATGAGCTCTATAAGTGGCTGCCATCAGATAACGGATATCCTATGAGAATATGACAACTTAAACTTAACCTTAATGCATATAATATGAAGCTCAGTTGTTAATTTCATACTTTGGAAAATCAATTTTTCATACTATTACAAATTTAACTTACTTTTTTTTTATGAATAGTAAAACAAAAGGTTCTTTCTTTCCAAATTCACAATATCAGTCAATAAGTTATACTGTATATAGCTAATAAATGTTCATAATCCCTTTCCCTTATTATCATCATCACTAGGCTTATGTTTGGAATTGTAAGCCTAGTGTTGACAATCTCATCAAACAGATATGAAATTATTGAATATGAAAAGGTAATATGTCTATGCAAAGAAGACAAAAACCTAAGATATATTGTATGTGAGCGCACATTTAAATTTTGCTTATATTGCACAATTACAAATAAAATCTCATTAGAACACTGATAAAAATACTTCATTAATAAATTTATGTAAATTAGCAAAATTGTAAATCCAGTACTTGCAATTTTGACTTGCTTTTTTGCTATCTCAGGAAAAAAATTATGCTGTGTTGAAAATAAAGTTTTGATTTTTTTAACATAGAACAAGTTCAAAGAATAATTTTATAATTTTTTCCTCAGAAGTAAAAAGAGCATAACTCATTTCTATAAAATATTTTTGAGTAGTGAAATTGAAATATGTTATAAATTATAAATAAATTGAAAAATTTTAGTAGAGAATAACTGGTAGATATACTTAATAATAATTTTAAAACATTACACACAATAAAGCAATGCAAATATGTGATCTATAGAAAAATATTTGTTTTATGTTTTTCACAATAATATGAAAATATGCCTAGTTCTTGTTTTACGTGCTCTCCATTTATGTTTTCTCAAAGATATTCGTTTCAAGAATATATCCCACTTCTCAGATATATAGCAAAATTTTCATAGACTTCGTGATTTATAAAAATAAAAATAATTTACAATTCACTTTGCAGATGATAAATCCGGAATTATAATCACAATATAGACATGAAATTTGAAAATGCATTGATTTCTGTGCCAAAATCACAAAATGGAAGATAAATCGGGCACGATCATGCAAGACGCGTGTTACTTATAATAATTCAGGAATAATCAGAATTAAAAAAAAACCTAAAGCAAAAAAATAATGGTTGATATTTCTGCTTTGTTCTTTGTATTATCAAAACAGTACCTTTAGTCACTATATCATTTGAGGTCCTAGACGCTAAGGGATTCTGTACAGTATGGCTGAACTCACACGTACTACACCATGACCACAAAACTGGTCGGTTGTGAATTATATTAATATAGAAACGCATAATGTAACTCAGACTGACCACGCGTTGCAACAGCGATTGAAACCGACTTCAGTTAGTGGTCCGAGTTACATTATGCGTTTCTATATTAATATAATTATAATTCACGACGTCCACAATCCGACCACAGTTTTGTAGTCGTGATGTTGTTCTGCTGTGGTACATGTGAGTTCAGCCTACAGCTAAGGGTATACTATACAGTATACGTAAGTATGTGTTACTTATGTGTATATTTATGTTAATTATAACACAAAGTATTAAAAAAATAGGAGAAATTTTATAGATTTATTAGCACTTCTAGAATGGAATGTAAAATTCGAATTAGTACTTAATTGCTATTCTAAAATTATTACATATTTGATAATTAGTTTTATAGATTTATTAGCACTTCTAGAATGAAATGTAAAATTCGAATTAGTACTTAATTGCTATTCTAAAATTATTACATATTTGATAATTTTAGATGAAATCAAAAATACATCAATAGAAAATAAATTACATATCTAATTTAATAATATAAAAATTCTCGAATTTTAGGACTCATGAAAATTGCGTTTATTACTAGACGTGCGACTAGTAAGGCTGAACTCACACGAACCACACCATGATCACAAAACGGTGGTTGCTTGTGGACGGTCTGAAATATAATTATATTAATATAGAAACGCATAATCTAACTCAGACGGACCACTAAACTGAAGACGGTTTCAACAGCTGTCGCAAATTGTGGTCGATATAACCCATAAAATTGTGATCGTCAATGGTCGAGCGCAACACACACACACTGCGACATACCGACCACTAGCTGTCGACAGCGCTTCCTGTCAATCAGCACCCATAAAATTGTGATCGTCAGTGGTCGAGCGCAACACACACACACACTGCGACATACCGACCACTAGCTGTCGACAGCGCTTCCTGTCAATCAGCAGTCGGTAACAGATTGCGCATATATATGTACAGCTCCCTTACCGACTGCGCATATAAGTGGTTCGCGAGTGGTTGATTTCGGCCATAACCCAACCACACGGTAACCACCGTTTTGTGGTTGTTGCATGGTTCGTGTGAGTTCAGCCTAATAAACGCGCCACTGACACTTATGTAAGTAGTAGCAGATTACATATATTTTCATCTATAATATGTCTTTTCCTTGCTCTTTGTAACCATTTATATTTTAATTTGGTGTGACCAATAATACCAGAAAAAATACCTGAGGGAAAAATTTTTTAATAGGGTCAAACTTGGGCACATTCTTATCTCAAGTGTCAGCCGGATGGCCACGTGGTGAAGTTGTGTCTTACCATCCAGGTTCAAGTCCGGGTCCCACACCTCCAATTTTTTCAGGAGGGGTCTGGGCCTGGTCCGTTGAACCCCATCCGGTTGACGCCATCATGGGTGTTGGCCAGCTTGTGATGGACTCTATAAATCGCTGACTCCAGATACAGTATATCCCTCGTGCGATATAGCGGCCTGTTGACACCATCATGGGTGTTGGCCAGCTTCTGATGGACTCTATAAATCGCTGACTCCAGATACAGTATATCCCTCGTGCGATATAGCGGCTCAACCTACCTTATCACAAGCTTGGGATACATCCCGGATTTGTGACATTCAGTTTCATGTGTGTTTTCACATCCTCTATCCCCTGCCCAATACTAAATTCTTCTGTTCATACTGTACAGTTCGTTCTAAAAAGGTAGTCACCTAAGCGGAAGATATTCAGCTTCCTTACAATACTTACAAACCAATGAGATTAATCGGTTCAGGCGCGAATTCGAGTTTGCAGAGCTTGGACGATTCCATTTATTTTTTCTAAGCAACAGGGTTAGGTAGGCTTAATGACAGGTGTTCAATCATTTTGAGCATTTATTAGGAAAGTTTCAATTTATTATTTACAAATTAATCTATGTTGTTATTAATTTAGGCAAAATGCAGCATTATATAATGGTAACTAAATGAGTAATTAAGCGATAAGTTGTTAAAGCACCAGCAATAACATAATGGCGACTACGGGAAGTATTGTATTTTATTGTTTTATTTGAAAATGTATATTTCTTTCTGCGTTTGTAATAAAATTAAAAACTGTTCTAAACAATTATAATTGATAAAGTGTTTAATATCCGTTAATTGACCAAATGTTAAAAAACCAAACGATATTTATTTCGTTTATAGTAGTAAATCGGTATATAAATTAATCTTGAAAACGGAATCAGTAAGTAGCTATATGAAAAAGTACTTATCACAACGAAGTATCGATACCTGTGCGGCGACGCCATCTTGAAATAACAATGTCTTGCCCGACACTTTCAAGATTTAAAATTACACAAATTCATGTTATAGAAGAGCGATTTCGTTACATGAATTCGTGTTATTTGAGAGCACGTTATATGAGAGTTTATTGTAATACATCTTGAAGATGTCGCGCAAGAATTATATTCAAACTCCTTGGCAAGAACACTTTCAAGATGATTAATTTAACACTTTCAAGATGATCTTGATGCAAATATCTATATCTATATATATTATAAATCTGAAATGCCTGAGAGCGTATGTTCGGTTATAGCAAGAACGGCTGAATGGATTTTGTGAAATAACTTTTGTTTGTAAATTTTTTTGCGTAAATTCCTTAACAGATAGGTAATGATTATTAGAAATTGATTTTATATATTGTGATTGGCGTAAATTACTTGATAACAATCAAAGATGGAAGATCAACGCTACTTGATCAACCTCATTAGGTTACAACGATCACGTGACATGTTAGCTGATCGATATCATTAGATTACTAAGATCGTCTGCTTAGTAACTGAGCAGTCTTGATATCATTAGATTACTAAGATCGTCTGCTTAGTAACTGAGCAGTCTCATTGGATCATAATGGACACGTGATTCTTGCACGTGATCATTATAATCCAATGAGACTGCTTTTAATGGCGGATATCGAGTATTGTGCCGTATATTGTTTCGTTAAATTATTGAACTTCAGATTTCATATTAAAAGATTTTTAAGGTTTTTTTTAAAATCTTTCTCTAATTTTCTATTGATTATAGCTTACATTACTTTATTTAGCCTAATATACTGAAGTTAAACTTTGACTAGGCTTAATGACCACGTGTTATTCGCAGCATCACTATATATAAAATATCTATACATATAAATCTAAATACCAGTGCGTCATCACTATATATAAAATATCTATACATATAAATCTAAATACCAGTGCGTGTATGTTCAATTATAAGGCAAGTTAAGGGTCATTAGGAAATTCGGCCTAAGATTGTCACTATCATTACCACGTGTAGAGAAACGAACCGTCATGACCATAGCAACGCAACAATTTCACTTACAATAATAGAATTTTATAAAAATTATCGAAGTATTTATGCTGTTACTGATTTATTATTTAATCTATCATCTTTTTTCCA
>AYEL01078752.1:0-12570 GCA_000484575.1 Olivierus martensii
AAAAAAAAAAAAAAATTTAAATTTTAAGAAAAATAAAAATAAAAAAGTCTTTAAAATTTGATTATCAAGGATATAGTGTTTATATTTTATATGTAACTTAATTTGAGTATAGTCTTAATGATATTTCCTTTAACTGATAATCTGTGAAACGTAGTTGAATATTTTTTTTACTTAATTCGCATTCAGATATCCATCTAGTTTTACTTATTGTTTTCCCAAGAGAAATAAAGAACAACAAGAGAATCAGATCACGTCTAACAAGATATATTGTTTTTATAGGATAGTACAAAAACTGGACATTTCGACTCTCAAACACAACGAAACAGTTCTTGGTAAAAGAGAAGAAAATGAATTGCAAAGAAAATTATACTTCAAGTATTTTTCGATTTTTATATGATGTTCATTATTAACATTAAAAATTAGTGACGTGAACCATTTTCTTTATAATATATGCTTGAATATGATTAAATTTAATTCTTTTTTACTTCTTCTTTTCTTAAATTAAATTTAAGAAAATCAGAAGCAAAAATAAATATGTGAAGAAAAGCAGATTAAATTTTCAATGGTATCGTCATTGTTTATGAATATTCCATAAAAAAATAATAATAATTCTAATTAATTAAACTAAATGGATTATTTCTGCCATAAGAAAGATAGTGCTATCGGAGAAGAATAACAACTTCTGTTTCGACATTTACCATGAATCCAACTACAGCGAAGATAAGTAATATAAATGATACAATTGTTTTATTTTCTGTTGACGAAGCAAAAATAAATAGTGTATATTGATATAAAATATTTAATTATACATATTTCTGCATGGATTCTTAGCACATTCTAGAAAATATTTAGTATTATTTCAATCTGTCCATCCATCTTGGAACATTGGCTTCTGGTAATGAAATTTCATAAAGCATAAATTTTCTATGAAAGTCAGTAATGCCTGATGATTCGTTTATTGAAAGAAATCAATAATGAATCCAACTGGCCATCTGGCCGATTATGGAGAGAATCGATAACAATTGTAACGATACTCAATGAGCTTAAATTTTCATGACTATCTATCCTTTCGTTTTATTTTTATAATCTTTTATCTATTCTCGGTTTTAGCTATCTGAAGCTACACTGAACTGTTAAAAGCTCTCATCTAGCATTTATGTAGAAATCAATAATAATCTAATAAAGCGAAAAAGTGTAAAAAATTAAAAAAGCTTTAAAAATATCTAAATGAAATTTTTACTAGTAATAAGTGAAGCTATTTTTCTAAAAAGTATTTCAAATGATTTTATTACCATTTAAACTTAATAATTAGTTTTAGATTATTATATTTAGTTTAAGATATCTAATTTTTAAATCTATAATTTTCATCTTGTATCGGAATATTCAGAAGACACAATCTTCTGAAATATGAATATATTGAGTACTTTATAGTTAGCAGATGTCAGGTCATTTTTCCTCTTTTCTGTGTTGCTTTATGCAACTTTCCAACTGGAGCAACATTATTAAGCGATGATGTATTCAATGCTCACAAAGTGGCCATCAGATGAAAGATATGATTCAACACAAAGGCCTGGACCCTTTTTTAGGAAAACTGGAAATATGGATCCGGAATTGATCAGATCAGATCTCTAGGTGGTAAGCCAACTCTTTACTATACTAATCGACGACAGATATAGGATCAGCTGACTGCAGGATAACGAAATGCTTTCTATCTAAAAGACTGGGTTCACTTCCGATCCAACATTTTCAAGGTTGGTTTTCAATTTTTTCAAAAATAATTTAAAAAAATCTTTACAAAATTTAAACACTATGTGGTATTTGGTTTTTTAAATATATTTTTTAAATAGATATACAGACAAAATATTAAAGTAGAGATTATCTTAGATTTAATTTCGCAAATTTTCGTTGAATATGTAGAGCAATGAACCGGTTAAGAGCCATCAAAGGTTGGCCAGATTATCGGTGATGTCGATCAGTGCGTTAAACGATAGGAATCAATCGGATACCCTGAAAATATGTTAAGTAAAAACTATGTTGTAAAAGTATCATGTTAATGAGTGTTTCCACAATTTTCAAATTGTGTTAAGATTGAAACTGTGTTATAGGAGGATATAATAGGAGGTTATAAGTCAGATTACATTTGGAGAATTTTTATATTATCTTAAAAAAAGTAGAAAAAGTTAATATAGTAAATTTTTTAATTTGATAACTTTGGGATCACACACACACACACACACACACACACACACACACACACACACTTTGTTTATCAAAAATCCACTTTCATTGCATCTTCCATCATTTGTACCTCTATAATACAAAAGGTTTCCACTTTTTAATTCTAATAATTCTTCACCTTTACGTCGAACTTCACTTAAACCTAAAATATCCCATTTAATGTGTTTTAGTTCCTCTTCAATTTCTAGAAGTTTTCCTTCAGTACTAAGGGTTCTGCAATTGTAAGTTGCTAAATAAAATCCTTGGGAGCTGATCCGGTGATTCTTCGCATCCTCTGCTTTCCTGTATACCTGCTTGCTGCTGTCAGCAGGGATATTCCAGCTGCTGGGGACTGAGGGCCTTAGATTTGTCGAACTGTTCATTATGCTTAAAGGTTTTAGCCAAAACACACCACACTGGCCAATGCAGGTTGGTGTGAGCCCATCTGTGTCCATTCCTCATGTTAAAAAGATATTGAGTACTAACAGCTGCACCACGTGAAGGTATGGATTGGACATTAGGTTTTGATCTTAGTTGGTTCCTGTAAGGCCTTGAGGGGAATTAGATGATCTCCTCCTAATTAGCAACCAGAAACCATTTTGCAGCTATTTTAAATATATATATACATATGAATATATAGGAATTTGCAAAACAAAAATCTTATCAATCAAAATTACTCCATTACTAAAGATCATATAAATCAGTATCTATAAAAAAAGACTTAAAAACAAAAGAATAATAAAAGTTCAATGAGACTGCATTAAACACAAACTAAAAAATAATACTCAAAAGAATATTTATTTTTACCAAGTTAACGATTAACTGATATCTCTAAAATGGCTATATTTTTTTGAAGTATATTTTAAAAAAAAAAAAAAAAAATTGGTATTTTCCAAATAAATTTAATTTAATTTGAAAAACATATAGTACTCTATATCTCTAAAATTGCTATATTTTTTTGAAGTATATTTAAAAAAAAAAAAAAAAAAATTGGTATTTTCCAAATAAATTTAATTTAATTTGAAAAACATAACATGTATATACATAATTTGTATATACATGAGTATATACAAATTATGTATATACTCATGTATAAGCTAATGATAATTTTTTTCCAAAAAAAAATTTTTGAAGGGAGATTAGCTTATATAACGGTCAATCAAAAAATGATAAATTTTCTATAAGTTCATGAAATGTGCTGACCCAGCCAGATCATGTACTCAGTTTGCCTTTGTATTAACTGTGCATTCTGTCATATTTATTTCTAATAGAAATAATTATCTTACTAGTTCTTTTGATTATTTTTTACTTTAAATATCTGGATATGTTTGACTGTACATAATTTAATATTTTTGTAGATAATTAAATATTGAATTCTGCCCAAATATATTTGAAAATATATGAAGCAGTCATGCTACGTCCTCTTTATGCTTATGGTAATGGCTAGATGCTCCATATTTTTTCCAAAAATGCTTATTTCTTCTTGATTATATCATTAAAAATATATAGATATATGTGACTTTTCATATTTAACCCTTTCCAGCCCAAATTATTTTTAATTGATAAACAAAATTATTTTGTTAATTTTTTTGTTTTAAAATATCTAGATATATAGTGAAATATGAAAAAATTTTATGTTTACATTTATAAACAATTTTTTAATATGTTGCCATATAGCAACATTGGGATGAGAGAAACTAAATCAAAAGCATATTTGAAAACAAATCAAATTTATTTCAAGAAAAATTGCTTGATTATATTATACATCAAATATATAATATTAGAATGCATTATAATTATAAATTGTACTTTCTTAGTAATGTAATAATAAAATATAGGTATCCCTCTTATAACATGGTAGATAGATATCTAAAAAACATCGTGTTGTGTGAAACCTTGCTATATGAGACCTGGAGACAATTGAAAAAGGACTGTTACATTCTAAAATCAATTAAAAATAAATAACTTTGTTTAATTCTACGTAAGAAACTTAATTTTTATTAAGAATATTAATAACATGAAACATAAAAGAAAAGAAAAAATATATATGTAAGACCCTAAAAAACAATATATGTAAAGTAAAAGGAAAGAAAAAAGTATATAGCCTATATAGCATTCATTTAATAATTATATCTTCTCTATCACTATTCAGTGAAAATGAGAATGTTTTTTCTTTAACAATATCAACTTCACTTTCTGAACTTTTTTATGCATTGTTTTTTCTTTTTAACAATATCAACTTCACTTTCTGAACTTTTTGCACATTTGTATCTTCTGCTCTCTTTACAAAATCTATAATGTAACCTGCTACAACCTGCTAGAAAACATACCTGAAAAAATTTACGAATGAAAAAATTTTTCTTTTCTTTCATATTCCTGTATTGAAGAATAAAAACTTATTTTTTATCCAAGAACTGAATGTTTGGACAAAATACCCAATGATCAACAATTATAATCAATTTAAAAATTAATTAAATTAACTCAATTTCAAATCAAAATCAAATAGTCCCTCTCACAACAAACTAGCGAAATTGCATTTATGACTAATTTTAGCAAAATATTACCCAATGATTGCAATTTATGTAGGTATTGTATGTGCATATTGTGGATATACAAAAATTAATGAAAATGTTTTGTGCTGTAGGAGAGTAAATGTAATTTTTTAAATATGTTAAGTAAAAACTATGTTGTAAAAGTATCATGTTAATGAGTGTTTCCACAATTTTCAAATTGTGTTAAGATTGAAACTGTGTTATAGGAGGATATAATAGGAGGTTATAAGTCAGATTACATTTGGAGAATTTTTATATTATCTTAAAAAAAGTAGAAAAAGTTAATATAGTAAATTTTTTAATTTGATAACTTTGGGATCACACACACACACACACACACACACACACACACACACAAGTTCTATGGTAAGCATTCACAATATGTAAACACAGCTTTCAAATGAATTCAAATAAAACAAAAACTGATAATTGAGTGCATAAACACCATCTATAGAACTCTAGCAAAAATATCTTCATATTCACAAACCAAATTTTGTGATATTCTAACTTTTTGATACATTAAAAGGAAGTTGCCATATGGCAATATTGGGCTGGAAAAGGTTAAATAAATTCAAAAATATTAATTTACTAAATGTTTCACAAATAAAATTGGGAATGTGTAGATTGATCTTTTTTTTAAACCAGTAAACATGGCTATCACTAATGCATGTATCATCAGTATTTAATGAAAATATAGCAATATCTGTTTTTTTTACTCAACAGTTTGTATACTTTCAGTTAGTTCTGATCATTTAGAAAATATGGAATGATTATTTTTCAGATGATTTTAGATATCATATTTTCACTTCTGATGATCATCAGTTGCCTTTCCACTCACATCAGTTGTAAAAAATTTCTGTTGTTTTTTTGATTCTGTTTTTTTATCATTTAACCTTTTAAATATTTTTGTTCAGATTCAGGAATGATGAAATATCTTAATATTTCTTTGATATTTTCTACCAAACAAACATTTCAATAAAATTATATTACAGAGAAATTTAACTGGATGCAACATGATGTGACATGATTGCATCCTATTCTCCAGTTTTTTTCATTGCATTGCAAAATGATGTTTCAATGCTGAATGTCTGGCATTTTGTCTAAATAGCCATATTTATTCCAATAGTGAACAAAATTTGAAAAAGTTTTAAAATTATAAAAAAAAAATTATCAATATATTATAATGAATATCATTTTGTTTTAACACTTGAATGTTGGGGGTTGGCTTATACTTGATTTCACATTTTTACCAATTTTCAAATATGAAGTTGGAGATCAGCTTGTACATGGAGTATATTGTATATCCTAAGTTAAAGATTTTTTACATCCCAAGAAAAAATCCTTTCTGTAATTTCCGAATCCCAATAATTAAAAAATTCAGGGATTCAGAAAATAAGTTATTATGCTTAAAGTACAGAGATTCTCTTTATATAACAGTAAGCAATTTTATAAAATTTATATTAATTTATTTTATTGCTATGACTAAAATAATTTCTTTATCATATTATTTTCAGGCACTGGCCAAAAAATTGTATGCTTTGTATAATTTTTCTACTCATCATTTATCCAGACAGCATCATTACAATTTTAATTTGAGAAGTTTAATTGCATGCCTTAATTATGCTATTGTGAAAAAAAGGGAATTTCCATCTAAAACAGATAAAGAGGTAATCTTATTAGCTATTATCAGCATATTTGTGTTTGAAAAGTTTTCTACACAGCACTGCCTAGAAAAAGTTAATATAGTAAATTTTTTAATTTGATAAATTTGGGATTTATTTTTTCTTGGGTGAATCTTTTAATCTTCCAAAAAATAAATTTAAAAAATAAAACTAATAGATCTAAATCTAACACTAACATGACAAAAACACAACCAAAACTTCATGGTTGTGTTTATTATTAGAATCAAAGTATTAAGTATTAGAACCAAATAAGAAAAGGCATTAGTGCACTTATAACTAGTAAATGTGTATTTATATACAGTCAAGTAATAACTTCAGAGTCTAGTTTATAAATAAAACAATTCATGTCATCTGTTTTTACACTTTAATAATAATTATTTCCTGATTATAAATTATTGATAAGAGATCATTCTGTAATTCTTAAATCAGATCAGTAATATTAATTTAAAATAGATAACATCATGTGACAAACAAGTTCATTGGGAAGATGGCAATCCTTTTCATAACTCATAATTTTTCAATTTCCTAAGGCAGCAGATGTGATGTAAGTTAACCCTTAAACTAAATAAAATATCCAAGATAATAATAAAAATAAGAAAGGAGAAATAAAAATAAATTAGAAAGGGTCAGGATTAAATCTTCACAATTTTAATTACTGAAGATAATTATTCTTAATTATTTTCTTCATTAATTTGGATATATGAGATATTTCTTCAATTTCCTAATAATATCTTTGCCAAGAAGACTTTTTAGCCTTTCTAATGACCTTATTATAATAGATGATAGTATTTCTGTATTGGTTGTTTTAATCTATTCTTATAACTTTTTAAACTAATTTCTTACATTAAGACGGTTAAATTGCTTATTTCATCAAGGAAACTGTCTAAGTAAGTCAGTAATCATAAATAATTTGCCACTGTTGATAGACAAGCTGAAGAAAATTAGCAATATACTATATATCAAGCAAGATTTGAAAAAAAGATATTAAAAAAATATTTAAAAAATTAAAACTAATATTAAAATTAAGGTTAAATTCTATTATGATGACTTGATGACTTTGTTGACAATTATTGAATTAATTAAATTACTGTTAAAAGAATTTTTTTAAATACTATAAGTAAGAAAAAATTTTAAAATTAAAATTTTTAGATTTTTCAGAAAATGGAAAATTTGTTGTAAAATTTTATTTTATATACAACTGTACCATTACTGAAAAAACAATAGAGGAACCTTTGTACCTTGGACCACTCATATTATCTGGAGTATTTATAGAAAAAAAATTTTTCCATAATAATAAATGTTAGACTTCACAACACTTTATATTTATCCATCATCTTATCATCTTCATTAGTAAAAATAAAAAGCAGCTCTTTTGTTTTTGTGCCTTTTTCTAAATGATTTTAGTGAGTAAAAAGTTGATTTATTTATAAAGTAAGGAGTTTTTTATTATTTTAACACATTTATAAGTTGAAATATTCAATAATTAGTATTATAGATTTATAACATTGCTTGATTTTATTACAAATAATACTTAAAATTAGAATTTTTACAATTTTAAACAAATTTTACTAATAATTGTCTATATAATTTTTAGATGCTTTGAATTAAAATTGGGAAAAAATATTCCAAAGTTTGCATAGAAAACCTGATAATTATTGTTAAGGCAATGACAGAATTAGGACTGAGTCTTAGGAAATTGCTCAATACTATAATGTTTTGTTTACAGCATTAGCATGGAAAATAAAAATTTTGTAAAGCAATGAATTTTGTATATACTAATAATATACTCTCCAAGGTGTCACACTTCTTTTGCTGGACACAATTAGTCAAAATGCTGGACATACAGGTCATTAAAGTCCAAAGTTCACAAAAAAAAAGCACCCAAAGCAGTATAAAGGTATAAACTTTATTATACAAAAATTTTCGAAACAGTAAAATGGATCAAGGACCAGGAGCTAGTTGTAACAAGAGACGACAAATCCAAGAAGTTGGTCCTGTTAAAAAGATGCACGTATAGTAATTATATATTAAGTTATATCCAGGATTCTAATGCTGAAATACTGAGTAAAGAACCGACTGACGCCCTAGTCTATAAAGTTAATAAGTTCCTCCGACGTCGTATCTTGCCTGCCTTTATCAATAAACGTAAGGTCGTTAACCCAGCCTGTCCTAGGATCTTCTCGTTTATTAAAACGCACAAAGACCCTCCCACAGCCAGGCCCATTGTCGAAAAACTATGCTCCCCGACAAAATGGTGTAATGCATTTTTAACTTCTTACCCCTACATGGTGTCATTCTCAAGCAATTTTTTAGAATGGTTAAAACTAGTTAACCCTACACACAGCAGCTCTATGACAGTTCTAGATTTCGATGAATTATATCCCTCTCTTAACTTGCAGGCCACCTGCTTGATATTTTACAGGTTTCTAATTCAGCATACCCCAGCGGAACATCGAGATCCAGCCCTCCTAAGAGAGATTGCTTACCGAGTATGTCACGAGTCATATTTCGAGTTTGAAGGTGTTTTTTACAAGCAGCGCCAAGGGGTCCCTATAGGCAGCCCCATGGCTGGGATATTAGCTGAGTTGGTAGTTAGAGAGGTGGAAATACAACTCAGTCAAAGCCCTGCTTAGTCAGTTTTTGCTCTACTCAAGGTATGTTGATGATTTGTTTATTGCCTGGAAGGATAATCATGCTGCTAGCGATCTTGTTAAACACTTTACTAGAACAGAATTTGGGCTCAAACTTAACCTCACACAAGTTAGTCAAATAGAGGTGAATTTCTTAGATGTAAAAATCTTAGCGGAGGCTGGTAGGTTTAGCACTACTATCTACGTGAAACCTTCTGCTCCTCCTATTGTTATACCAAGATGGTCCTTTGACCCTTGGTCCTTCAAGAAGTCAGCGTTCAATTTTTATTTTAACAGATGCTTGACACATGTAGTAATGGATTTCTTCGTAAAGTGGAGATTGATAGGCTATTTAACCTGGGTAGAAAGCATGGATACACCACTAAGTTTTTGCAGAACCTGTATGTAAAAGTGAAAGAGAAATTTCAAAGGCAAAGGGCCCTCTCTGGAAAATTGGAAACATCAACACCCACTGAGAATATGTTAGATTCTACCTCCCATTACCCTATACCATACCGGCTACACAATAGTAAAACTGTTAAAGCTTCATTAAAATCCGGTAACACAGTTAGTACATTCCGGAAAGCCCCTACAATTTTTAATGTTTTACGCAATGATAAAACCAAAAGGTCTGATGACTTTAAGACAGGAGTGTATAAAGTCCCTCTAAGAAACCTTGATGACAACAAGTTGGAGATATACATTGGGGCCACTGCTCACAATTTTAAACATAGAATACTTGAGCATAAGGAAAACATTCGCAAAGGGGATCTTTCTACGGCATTAACACAAAGGGTGTATGAAAAGAACACAAAGGTACTCTGGCAAGATGCAAATGTCGTAAAAAATGTACGAAACTGCAAAGATCTACTGTTATTAGAGAAGTTGCAAATAATTAAGCATAATGAGACAGATAAAGTTATTAACATCAGACAGGCAGAAGGAATTAGTGCAGCATGGCGTTATGCTGTCACAAGAAATATTTAGTTATTTAATTTTACATTCACATGTTATTTGAATATTTTAATCTTCTATTTGTTTTATGTTATTAATTTTCTGTATTTTATTTTATTTTATTTAAACTTATTAATCTTTTTTAAATTTAAATTGTTCTAATTTTCTGTTCTAGAACCAATATGTTCTACACTTTTCTAACTGATTGTACAACTGACGATGATACTTATCGTATCGAAAACGTTTTTGTATAATAAAGTTTATACCTTTATACTGCTTTAAGTGCTTTTTTTGTGAACTTCGGTCTTTGAGACAAAAGGTTAAGCAGTTTGCTATAGCTTCGATTACTGATACAGGTCATTTGCTGGACAAATCGTTTATTTTTCATGTTTGATATATAATCTATATATGTTCATTCTTTCAAATTTGTATGTACTTTATTATACATCCATATAGCTGACTTATATTTTGTCAGTGCACTGATAATTTTCTAAAGAAGCATGTCAAAACATGCTTCTTTAAAAAATTTGTTTATTTTTGCCTGCACTAAATCTGATAGTATCTCATTGTTAAGTGCACTCCAGCTGTCTCTTAATTTTATTAATGACAGAAAAACCTTTGTGATAGATATGTTCTTGTCTATATCTTTCTGTTTCTTCATGTGTTCAGGCCTTATCACATGGTGCTCAATGTCTCTCTTTCCTCGATGCTCAATTGCAAATTTTTACCAGAAAATAGTGCAAAAGGCATGAAAGTCACTATTTCTATCCTTACTGATGCATCAGAACTCTCTGATCCATTTCAAATCAAACTTAGTTTTCTTATGAGCTTTAGGCTTTTCTTTCTCTAGAGCAGCATTTCTCAACCACCGGTCTGGCAGACCGGCACCAGTCCGCAGAGAAATTTGACCGGTTCGTGAAGAATTTTTACCTGTCCACGTTAAAAATTTTTTATTCAAAACCAAAAAAATATTAAGAATAAAATTTTAATTTATAAAATTACGAAATGTAAAAACATCTGCAAGAACCAGCTCGCATCTCGACTGCTAACTCGACAGGCCCCTAGAAAAATAAACAGGAGAGAGTGAGACAGAGAAGGCGCAAATTTCAGTTAGAAAGGAAGATAGAAGCTACTGGACGCAGTGGATTTCCCTGTGTCTTATTTTAAAACTACAACATATATAATTATTGCACGAAATAAAAATATTTTTAACTAATTTTAAATTTAAGGAATTTATGATTAGCACGGCACTGAAGACAAATTCCTATAATGCATAATGTTTGGGAAAGTACATATGTCACTTGTTTACTTCTCGCAGTGGTGTGATTTTATTTATTTCTAGATGTTCGTGACAATGTGTTTAACTGGATCTGGCAAATATAAAAGTAAGTTTATTGATAATTTTTAATACTTATATAGGCACTAATAAAAAATATTTTTTTAGTAACATGAATCATAAACAAGGCACGCTGTTTCATTTTTTGAATACCAGTTCAACATCTCAAAAAAATGACAGTGAAATAGAACTTGGGTGACCACCAGAGAAAAAGAAAAAACTTTTTATTAGGCACTACAACGATAAATATTTAAAATATGGTTTTATTCTTTGGCCGAAATCTACGGAAGAAGATGTACGTCCGATGTGTGTCATTTGCCATGAAGTTTTAATAAATGATGCTATGAAACCATCAAAAATGTTATGATATTTGAAGTCTAAACATTCCGAGCTGGAAAATAAACCGTGTGAATATTTTGAGCGTAAAAAACAAGAATTAGGATTACAAACAAAAGCATTTAAACAAAACTTTGTTGAGAATAAGTCACTACTAAAATGCTCATACCTAGTTGCACTTTGAATTGCTAAAACCAAAAAATCATTTACCACTGGGGAAAATTTAATAAAACCAGTTTTAATAGACGTTTGTTTAGAGATGTTTGGATCCTCAGCTGCTGATAAAATCAAATCGATTCCTTTATCTAATGATAGTATAAGAAGAAGAATTGAAAAACTATCAGAAAATGTGGAATACCAGTTAATACACAAGATAAAGAAATCAAAATTTTTTGCAATACAAATTGATGAATCATGCGATATTTCTAAAAAGGCCATATTAATTTGCTAATTAATTGAATAATTACTTAGCACACTTTGCAGTTTAAAAATAACTCTCTTTTAATTAATATTCATACAATACTAACGTTTTCGGCGTACAAACACCATCATCAGGTATTTCATCTTTCTTTCCAATAGAACCAAGATAACCTTATAACATTTCTATGGAACATTAACTCTTCGGAACAAATTCAAAAAACTTCGTTTTTCGTACGGCTTTAAATTCAAAATATAATTACAATTTAAAATAGATAAAACTCTAATATTTACATTTATAAATTCAGTACGCATTATATAGTAAAATAAAACCAAATAACATATTAACTTGGGAAGTAATTATAACATAGGGACTACACGATTTCGATAATATATATCGTGTTTCCAATAACGAGATTATCAGTTCAGTTAACATAAACTTATAC
>AYEL01078754.1:0-19887 GCA_000484575.1 Olivierus martensii
GCGGCCAGGCGGCGCTCAACTTCCGCTTTCGATTCGCTCTTTTGGTTTTGATTTGGCGGTTAGTTTGATGATGGTATGAGACGCAATTCCTGGTAAGTTATTAATTTAGATGATGAACAATGATGTAAAATATGAAAATAAATATTTCTTAAACAGTTAGTGTTAAGTTTATTGTAGTTATTCATTGTGAAGTTAGCTAATGGCCGGAATCTCACAAAGCAAGAACCAATTACCATATTTTTCATAGAGTTAATACTTTGATTAGTGCAAATTCGATTAGTGCGAGAAATTCGTGGAACCAATTATTCACACTAATCGAGGCCTACCTGTACTGTGTTTTTGCTGCCATGGGAGCAACTGGACTCTCTTCCAAAGTGTCAGCATTCTACATTGTGTAAGCTGAAGACAAGACAGACAAATGTGCCTAGCCATAAGTTTTGTTCCAGCATTTTGTTATATTGTCATCTGTACATCTGTATTTTATTGTAATTATTCTTTTTATTATTCTGTATACTGTTTATTTTATTTTTATTTTTTAATAAACATGCGGGTGCTCTAGGGTCTCATGGGGTCGGTTGCTCTCCCTCTAACTCTAACTTCCTCTAGTGGCTGTCACACTTCTCATGACAGAACTCTTTTTCCTATCCTAACCTTTTCTAATTCTTATCTCTTCTCTTCTTTTTCATTAGGGTAATACCTCTGAGTAAGCCCTTCTATCACCTTTTTTAAAATAAAATAAAAAATAAATAAATAAAATTTACACTTGTTTTCACAGCTGTTCTGTTCTCTGACAGGATCTCCTACTAATGCTCACTTTCTCTGTGCAGCTGATGAGAGGCAGTCCAGCCCGAAAGTGCTCCTGCATTTTAATTTTACTTAAGGTCCCATAAGCTAGTTCAGATTATATTTTATTTAATTTGGGACCTAGTTGTCAATTTGATCTTTGGTTATTTATTTGATTACAGCATATAAAATGCACTATGATCTAAGTAAAAAGGAAATAATGACTCTTGCATTTGAATTAGCTAAAGATAATAAAAAGAATTTGCCTTTTTCATGGTTTTCCTTTTACTATTATAAAATTCTTCCTTTTACTCTTATAAAATTCATCCTAAGTCATATTTATCTCTTTAGCTTCATGTAAATTTGTCTTTTTTTAACAGAAATGAAAATGGTTCTAAATACAATTATATGCATCCCAAGATACAAGTATAGATCGGAAGAGAAAATACAATTATATGCATCCCAAGATACAAGTATGCCTTGTACTTTAGGACATTTATAACAGGTTTTTTTTTTTTTTTATATTTTTAAAATATTAGCATGCATTATAAAAATTTGAAAAAATATGAAGACAACTACCATAGCTTGCAAATACTGCAGTTGTTTTAAAAATATATTATAATTAGAAAATTATTTATGCTAATTTGAAAAAAGCAGTCTGAACTATAAAGGTTTCCTGTATTTTTAATCTGTATGTAAAATAATAATAGCTTAATATTTATGTACAGCATATATTTAAATATGAACAATCATATATGTTCTTGTAGTTTTAATAATAGAATCAGAGAAAATAGATATTTACTAAGAATAACTATGGTAAATCCCATTGTTTCAAAAGAAAATTTGCATTATGAAGAAGATGCAATGCAGATATCTAATACATTTTTATTTTTATTTGTGAAGTATTTGATATTTATATCTATAAAATATTAATTTTACAAAGTGCCACACATATCTATGCAATTTTAATAATAGAATTAGAAAGGCAATAGACTTTCATATGTATAAATGCAATGGATCAAATGGAAGCAACATTTTTATCACAAGGATGAAAGCACATGTTTTTAAATCATATGAAAAATCTTTCCATTTTTAACTGACTCATATACAATCTAACTCCTCTTTATAAAATTGTTTTCCTTCCAAAATTTGTCAGTTTATATACAAAATTTATTTATTTATTTTTTATATAAAAAGCAATATTTTATTTTATAATTAAACTTATAATTTAAATTATTATTTCAATTTAATTAAAATTAATTTAATGAAATTAATTAAAAACAAGTCTATACTCTCTTATCTAAAATTCTGAAATCTGGAAAATTCAGAAAATTAAAAATTGTTTGTAAAGCATTATTCTTGTACATAACACCATCACTAAAAATAAGAGAAAGCACTCTTGGCTGTGATGAAGACCTGAAGCTCTGCAAATTCAATATTGAGCCAAAATTGTACTTATCATTAACAGCAAGAACCAGAAGAGATATGAACTACCTTTAAATACAATAATGCATGTGTCGTGTCTTTTATTACTTATTTTTATTAATCTGAGCTTATTAGCTGAAGATGATACTAGAATGGATCAAAAAAAATGCTTTTAAGTTTGCTTTTCTGATAAGTGCTTTTCTCTTGTTATTTTTGATAATAATAGCAAAACATGTCCTTCCTTATAATTGATTTTGTTGATATGAATGATTTTACCTGTCATTTACATATTTACCTTATTTAATTTCTCTGTTTTCATTTTATTTTTGATTATTTATAATTATGAAAAGGGGAAAACCATGTAAATTTTTAATAAATTATTTATTAAAAACATTTCATTAGTTCAAATATAAGAAAAAATAACAAAAAGTAGTTGTCATATATAGTCAAACCTCTCTAAGCTGCCACCATCGGTTCGAAGGTCGTCTCTGGCGGTAAAGGAGGGTGGCGGTTTATGGAGGGTTTATGGTAACATGTGAGAAAACATGTATAGACTAGAATGACATTGTTTCATTTAATTAAAGTTCATCTGTATCAAAATGCATATACTATTTTGCTAATTAATTGACAATTCCTCTTGAATTAAATGAGGCATTGCAAATACAAAGATCAAACTCAACACTGTGTAAATTTTTTTTCACTCCTGACCTCACAGAACCTGCTGGTAGGGTTTTTGTTTTGAGTTTGCTCTTCATAGCTGCAACACCTCAAATGAAATGTTATATTTGAATTATAAAATATGATAATTTGTATGACATTCTTTACAAGAAGTTCACCATCTTGTTTACAGTTTTATTATGATTATGTATTATCTGGATTTACAATGAATTTTTTACTGAATCATTTCAGTTTTACACATACAGTATAACAAAATGAAATTTTAAATTATGATTAATATTTATAAAAATGATTTGTTTATACAGGGTGGGCCAAGATAAACCAAACCTGACATGGGAGAAGATATTCAATATAGAAACATGCAATAATAATAATATTTCATAGGGAACTGTGAACAACACTTGAAGGAGGCCAGGACAGTGGCATAGCGTAGGGGGGCAAAGGGGACACCTGCCCCATGCAGCTAGGGGCAGCAAAATCTCTATCATTGAATTAATATTAAGAAGACTAGAGGAGATCCAACTCCGCAAAAACAGTGAAGCTGAACGTCCCGTCCGCAAATATTTTGTGTGCAGTAGCTACCTACTAACTGCGCAAAGTATATGCCTTACTGCTCTCCATGAACTTGTCTTTAACAACACGTGCACAACTGCTTGTATATCTAAAAAGAGTTTGGATTCGCAATTTCGTTCTTTGTTGATGTACTGTATATTGCCTTAGATATGAGATCAGCAAATATCAACTTTCCAGAGTATAGACAAATATAAGTACCTTGCTTACCTAAAGTAAGGAGACACAAGCAGTGGCACATTATCCTATGGGCAAAAAGGGCAATTGCTAGGACCCCCATCAAGAGGGGGCTCCAAAGTTCCCAAATCAATATTCTATAAACTTATTTTTATAGTAAAAAAAATTGTAAATTAAATTTATGTTCATACTGAGGACTCTAGATTGCAGGTGTGATGCGGTAGTTTAAACTGTAAAAATTAACCAATTCAATTGGGGAAAGTTTAACTGTAAATGGCACATTAGGTTGGATGGAAGATGGAAGAATTTTATAACTGTCAAACAAACCATAAAAACAATGCCTTGAGAGAAGAAACAATGATCAAATTACAAACAACTGCAAGATCCAAGTCTGGAGATCTGAGGAAAAATAATATTGTAAAATATCCTGTCAATAAAGTCCACCTGCCAATCCCAGTGGAAGAGAGATTAAATTTATTCAGTAGAAAATATTAAGAGAAACAAATTTTTTAGATAACTTTTTTCAACAGGAAAATACTTCCTTTACCCTAAAAAGGAGAACATACTATTTCTATAGAGAAACTGTTCTACTGCCATATTTTGATGAAATGTTAAGAATAATTAGTAGGACATAATTGTTCATTATCATTTTTCAAAAAATTCAATGAGTGTTGTGTTATAATTGAAAATGTTAAAAAGCTCCAAAAAAGTTTAAATGCTAAAAACTAATGGTTACTAGTTAATGAAATTTGGGATATGGTGTGCTAATTGTTTATACTATTTGCCAAATTTTAATAACTAGTGACCTTTCCTGATCTTGAAATAATAATTTAAAATTGACACTCAATGGGAAATAACTCTCAAATTTTGACCCAAAGAACTTAGATGATATCTAATTATACAAGCTTATTGCTGATTTTCTAGCATTCTTTGTTGTAGAGCTTTCTCAGATAGGTCATTTTACTGGACTAATGAATTCCATCTAATAATCATCATCATATATATTATTAGTCAAACGTGGCTGGCTGATGTATTTTTTTTGGACGAACCACTTTATCGATTTTTATAACTAAGGTATCGTTAGAAAGGAGTAATTTTCGGATGTCTACGACAGCCAAAATTATTTGTTGTTATTAATGACAGTCCAAATTATTTGTTGTTATTAATAATTTAAAAATTAAAGAATAAAAATAAAAAATTATTTGTTATTATTAATAATTTAAAAATTAAAGAATAAAAATTACAGTGAAACTGTAATTCTACAAAAAGACAAAATCTGCAGGGGGCACTGTAACATAATAACGGACGCCATTTTATGATTCTCTTATACAAGTTCGGAGGTGTTTTTCAAATAATATTCTAACGTAAGTTCAATATTTATCCAACTATACACTTTAATTTATCATAACCGACATTGCATATATTTCCATTTTTCAGACTTTAGAAATGACACGTAAAAAGATCTTAATGTTTGCAGCTGAAAGAAATAAATGAAAATAGGTATGGTTTTACATTAGCACCATATAAACGAAAATAGTATCAATCGAAAAATGATGACGAGTAGAGAAAATTTTCCAAAAGAATTGCAGTTCTATCTAGTGCAGGTGTCGAGAAAATAAACGATGAAATTATAGTAAAGTATTTCTCCATACGCAGTACCCATGGTATTATCTAAACCGGTGGGCGCCGTCATTTTGAAAACCAACTTGAATGTCGATATAGTTTTGGAAATGAATCATTAATACAACGGTATTATCGATACGGATATCATATTTCCAGGATCGAAAATTTGCCGCCTTTATAATGCATCCCCTAATTTGGAGGTGCTGAATCCAAAAATGTAATTACTTTTTACCTAAGGCTCCGTTATTGAGATACAGGGCCCCAAAGTTGGGGCCTATCAGTTTAATTTTTCAAGTAATTTTAGTAAATAATTTCGAAATTCTAATCAATTTTTATGTGATTTTACATTCCGAATTGAATGCAATCATTTCTTTTGATCTATGACCTACCTTTACAACGCTATGTGATTTTTTTCATTTTCACTGTTTTTATCACTCCTGATAAATTGTTGTTAGGAGAGCAAATTACCCAGCATGCTTTTCGGAATTCGTATTTAGAAGAAAACAGAGGTATTTCATTAAAAAATTGCTTATTACATTATACAATATGTTGTATTTTATTGCATTTAGTATTTATAGTATCAGAGATATATAATTTAAGATTATTGTGATGACTTCAACTAAAATTTATAAATAAAATTTCGAAAACAGAATTTTCCGAGATTCAGGACTGATAAAAACAGTGAAAATGAAAAAAATTGCATAGTTTGATAAAAGTAGGACATAGGTCATTGGAAATGGTTGCATTCAATTCGGAATGTAAAACCACATCAGAATTCATTAGAATTTCGAAATTATCTACTAAAATTACATTTTATGTTCTATAATTGGGGGTAGAATAATGGGTTTCTAAGTAAAACTATGCAATTTTTTTCATTTTCATTGTTTTTATCAGTCCTGAATCTCTGAAATTCTGTTTTCTCAATTTTATTTATAAATTTTAGTTGAGGTCATCACAATAATCCTAAATTATATATCTCTGATACCATAAATACTAAATGTAATAAACTATAATGTAATAAGCAAGTTTTCAACGAAATGCCTCCGTTTTCTTTCAAATACGAATTCCAAAAAGAATGCTCAGTAATTTGCTCTCCTACCAGCAATTTATCAGGAGTGATAAAAACAGTGAAAATGAAAAAAATTGCATAGTTTCATAAAAGTAGGTCATAGATCAATGGAAATGGTTGCATTTGATTCAGAATGTAAAACTACATCAAAATTCATTATAATTTCGAAATTATCTACTAAAATTACTTGAAAAATTGGACTGATAAGCCCCAATTTTGGTGCCCTGTATATCGATAATGGGGCCTCAGTGGTAAAAAATAATTACATTTTTGGACTCAACACCTCCAAAGTAGAAGGGTGCACTATAAAGGGGGGCAAATTTTCAAGCCCGGAAATATGATACCCGTACCGATTTCTGAAAATATATGTTTATAATTTTGATATTATGCCCCAACTTTGGGGCCCTGTATCTCGATAATGGGGCCTCAGTGGTAAAAAATAATTACATTTTTGGACTCAACCCCTCTAAATTAGGAGGTGCACTATTAAAGGGTGGCAAAATTTCGATCCCAGAAATATGACATCCGTACTGAGAAATTCTCGAATCATATTTTAATCATTGGTCAATGGGTGGCGAATCTTTAATTTCCTAAAATATAGTCTTTTTGGAACTTTAACACAACGGATTGCTGTTTTTATTCATCAGTCGATGGGAAAGCAAATCTTTAATTTCAATACCTTAATTGCTTCTTTTGGAAAAACTATACATTAAAGAATTAAAGATTAGCCCCCACCAACTGATGACTAAAACACGAATCGACAATTCCATTGTATTAAAGATTCGTTCCAAAACTATATGAACTTTCAAGAAGGTTTTCAAAATGGTGATGGGCACCGGTTTACGTATTCTGGGTGAAGAATTTTTTTTCATTGTTCATTTTCTTGAAGCCTGCACTAAACAGAAGTGCAATCCTTTTGAAAAGTTTTTCTATTCATCGTCATCTTTCGATTAGTATTATTTTCATTCATATGGCGGTAAATTGAACTAATCAAGGGATTCCTGTATTAGAATTCAAAACGTGTTTTCACAATTACATTTTGTTTTCTAGGTTGTAAGAATTTTAAATTTTAGAGAAAAATCTCTTTGCAGCTTAATATTTTCCTCGCTGTAGAAAATTTTATCTTTATAATATCATATTTTGTGGAGGAAGGGCCAGCATATTTGGCATCTGCCCCTGGAGGCAGAAACCTATGCTACGCCACTGGGCCAGGATATTCATTGTAAAGAACTACTCATCTACTTGTATAAAAATATAAAATAAAATAGCCTTGCAGTGCATATGTTCATTACTTGGTTGGGTTAGGTTTATCTTGGTCCATCCTGTATTTTAAACAAATTACAGTATAAAGAAAATATCATATTTTTTAGAATAAGTTTATAATGTAGTTTATATATAGGCTTCATAAAAATTTCTATTTTTTATATAATGAGTAATGTTATTTTAATTGACTTTAGTATAAATAACTGCATCACTATCCATAAAAAAATACAATACAGTGATGAATCATTTAGTCAAGATATTAATCAGTACTTTCAACGATTAGCACTGAAAGGCTACATTTCTGTTCTATATGTTGCCATGAAACTTTGTGTATTTTGGTTTTATTTCTCTATCTTTTAATTTGCTTTTTGAATTAATAATTCAAAATAATGGAAAATTTTCACCAAAAATTTCTCTGATAATTTATAGCAGCTATACATGCTAATTTTAATAAGAATCAACACTGGAAAATTATGTAAATTTTTCTTAATTCTATCATATGATAGAATTAAGAAAAAGAACACTAGAGAAAGATGAAATCTTGGTAACTCTAGACTTCCAATCTTTATATCCCTCAATAGAAATACCACCTGCATGTTTGTTATTATAGCATTTTTTACTTGAGAATATACCAGATGGGGATAAAATACCTAACATCTTAAGAAATATTTCACATCTAGTCTGCCACAACTCCTATTTTATGTTTGAAAGTAAATTTTATTTACAAACAAAAGAAGTACCTATATACAGTCCGATGGCTGGTGAACTAGCTGAATTAATAATCAGAGATAAAGAACTACAAATTTTGGAACAATTTAGCCCAGATTTGTTATTCTATAAGAGATATGTAGACGATATTTTTGTCATATGGGGGAAAGACTCAAGAGGATAGGACAACAGATTTAGAGAATTTTTCACAGATAAAGCCTATGGACTAATATTAAAAGAAGATACAGTAAACAGGTGCATTATTTAGACATTCTAGTTAAGAAAGATGAATTATTTTATAGCATGAGTGTATATCAAAAACTCACAATGAAAAAATATTGATCCCAAATTGATCTGATGACCCGATATCATATAAGAAGGTGGCATTTTATATTTACTTTTGATGTATAGTTATGCATTGTAATACAGAGGAAGCTAGAAAAGAGGAATGTAACAAAATATATGAAACAAGATTAAAACATGGCTACACATGCCAATTTTTAAAGAAAATACAAAATAAAGTAATGAGAGACAAAATCAGACAGGAACATGGGCAGACAGAATAAAATGAAAAGGATATCAGATCAAAGGAGCGAATAGTTTCGGTCCTCTACCATTTAATGAAATATAGGACTGTTAGAAAATATGTGAAAAAGACCATGAAAAACTTAGTAACTAAAAGAGAACCAATGGTCTTTGAATTATTGAGGAATGATAAAAATAAAAAACAAGAGAAAAGAAAATTCGTAATGTACCAAATCCCAATGGCTTCAAAGAAGAAAAAGAATGTTATATAAGTGTCACAGAAAAATGCTTGGAAGATAGATTTAAAGAACATAAATATGATATTAAGACTGGAAATATGAAAACTGTGCTAGCTAAGAAATTCTACAAATCTAGTATAGACATTAAATGGGAGGAATCAAAAGTAATAAGAAAAATCAATAAAAATGAGAATAAATTTTTAGCAGAAACGATAGAAATTCTAAAAAGAGGTAATTAATGATAAACAATCTGAAAATATATCTAGTGTGTAGAATTACGCTGTAAACAAATTATAATTTAGTTTTATAAATTGGCCGTACGCGTACATTTTTAAAAATTAATTAATTACTATTATAGTTTTAAAATAGTTTAATTTGCTGTTTGTAATAATTATTTGATATGTTTTTACTATAAGATGACATAATTATGTAATATAATTTGAATTTAACATTTTGTTCGTTTTTAAAATCGTTCTTCTGAAACTGTTGGTAATATTTGAATAGTTTTTCGAATACTTCTATATGTTGCGCTGAAGATGGCGATTAGCCGAAAGTACTTTGTAAAGTAAAATAAAATATTTACTGAGTTTACTGCTAAAAAGTGCTTGTTTGAAATTATTGTTTGATGAATTTAAGCAGTTTGATTTCTAGGTTACAAAAATAAATAATTTAAGATTATTGATTATACACAATGGAATATATATCATTGCAAACTGGATTTTAATATGATTCAAAATCATGAATTATATAGATATAGTAAAGAAAATAAATCTGGGAAATTTAATAAAAATCTTTTGTATATCATATTTGATATATTTTATACATTTATAATCAGTTATAACAAAATTTCCTTGATATTTTATTTAAATGGGAATTAATTTTGTCCATTATATCCAGGATTTGCTAGGATATCATTATACAAGGTATCCACATTTCTATAGACCAGTCATTTTTCTCAAAAACTACTGAGTATATATGAAAATTGTAAAACACATGTGCTGTTACATTTTCCTTCCAAATTACAATTCATCATTAAGATTTTTCTCTGCACATCCTCTTGCACAATGCATGTTTCAACTTTATTTTCTCAAATGGAAATAGTATTATTTTTCTAACAGAATCTGATTCTGCCAATTTTTTTGTGCAATTTTCATGGTAAAATTATTTTCCTACAACCAATATTTTCAGAGATATTTGGGAATAAAAGATCTATTAAGAAATTACGGCAATAAGAAAGCCAGTAGACAGATCCTTGATTCAATGTAACATATTATTCTAATATGAAAAAGAATTTTAAATGGATTCTCTAATAATCTTATAACCTCAAAACATTTTTTAGGAAATAAGGAATCATAGCCATAAACCTTAATAAGTTTTCGACATTATTGGAAAAACTTTATGACTTTCTTAATGGATTTTTTATTCCTAAATATCTCTGAAAATATTGGCTATAGGAAAATAATTCTATCAGAAAAATTGCACAAAAAATTGGCAGATTCAGATTGCATTAGAAAAATAATACATTTCCATTTGAAAAAACAAACAGATGCTACACAAGAGGATGTGCAGAAAAAAATCTTAATGATGGATAATAATTTAGAAGGAAAATGTAACAGGGTACGTTGTGAGAATTCGAAGATCCCGGTGATTTTTTTGAAATTGTAAAATTCAAAATATTTATTTCAAAACAAAAAAATATTTAACTTAAATTAAATAGATAAAATTTAATAATCAAAAACAAAGGACCTTCCCTTGCTCAATATTTCCAACCTTGTGCGGGAAAGTTCCGTGTTCACCATGGGAAACTTCCTTGTTTAAAACAATATAAAATCAAGGAGGGGAAGATTAGTCAGTCTTGAAGAGGGAGGAAGAAATAATCAGAGAAGAAACAGTTTGCTAACATGGACGAGACAACCATCAAAATGTAAGATTCACGGCAGAAGGAAAGTTGTCCCATCAGGATGACAGCCAACAGAGACGGACGATGATGGACAGTGACAAGGACTGGTGGACTTTAGTGTTTGTATGGACAATAAGAACTTTGAACATTTAGTGTTAAGTGTACTGCTAAAATAGGATAATGTGAAGTATAATTGAATGTTCTCTCCCAGGTATGTGCAGGGATTGCAGAACTCTCTCTCTAGAAAAATGTTTAGATATTGGTTTAACGAATCATTTCCTAATCCTGGACCTCTGCGTCACTGATCTGTGTGCCAAACATGATGATTCGTTGAAATTCCGACGAAATGGCCAAATTCTGACATCCCGACAATTTTAACAGCGCCTACCCCTGCGATCCTCACAACAGTAAAGTTGAGTTTTCTTAGGAAGGAGAAGTCTCTGAGATCTGGAAGTAAAGAGATGAAGGTAAATAAGTCACAATACTATTAAACTGCATCAACTAAGACTACTTAAATAAAAACACAGCACTTCTTGCAGTAAAGTATCAAACTAAATTTATTAGCTTAAATACAAGCGAACGTTTTTGATGTGCTACACATCCTCTTCAGGCACGTAAAGACATTAATAGAACCAGGACGCTATTTTACACAGCGTTGCAAAAACAACCTTGATGTTTCAAGCTATAGATCACTTACACTCACCAACCAAACCCCTCACACAAATAACAAGAAACAGTTGAAATTTAAAACCGACACATTAATTTAAAGAACCCCACATCCTTTATACAACAGATTCATCATAACAAACAAACACGGACTAAAGTAAGTACATTCACGTAAAACAATAAAAGAATTAAAAATTAAAAAAAATTACCATTAGAACATTATTAACCTAGCCTAATTACAAAAGTCCTAAAATAAACACCTAAACTTTTAGCACACTTGTCTTCAAATTGGCGATGACGTATTTCCAAGCTGGGGGGTTCCCAGGCTACTCTATCATTGAAATATTAAAATGGTCAGGAGTAGGAAAAGTAATTAATGATAGAGTAGCCTGGGAACCCCCCAGCTTGGAAATATGTCATCGCCAATTTGAAGACCATGGTCTAACGATTTTAAAATTTATAGTAATTCAGGATTTTATAAATCTCTGAGAGAATTTTTTGGTAGCTAGTTTTTTAGTGTTAATATTAAATTGATTCGATTTACATTAATTTTGGCTATACTAGCTATTTGAAAATCAGATAAATGACATTTTAGGTTAGTTTAAATTGAAATATAGTATACTAAGAAAGCATATATGTAATTTAATATTTAAAAATTTGTTAAAAATTTTTTTTATATAAATTATGCTATCAAAAATTGGAAAGTTTTGTTATGTAAATTTGCTTCTATTGTATTTTAAAAATATATTGAAATATGATTGTTTATTTTATTCAGAAGAAATGGTTAACCTATCAAAAAAGATTAAACTTGCTTGTTATAGGTCATTCTTGAGAGCCATATAATTAATGATTGAATAAATCCAAGCATTGTTAATTTTGATGATGTACAGAAGAGCCGTCTTTTTCATATATTTTTGAAAAGTTTTTGAACCCAAAATGGCTTAGACAAATCAATCACTAAGAATGTTGGAATGTCAATGTGGTGTGGTATTGTGCATGATATGGTCATAGAATCTGTATTTTATGAAGGAACACTGAGTTCAGAGATACTAGCATCTAATTCTTTGTACAGTCGTAGCAGAATTTGCTGACAACTTACCATTAGCATCCTACAGAAGGTTGTGATATCAACATGAAGGAACTTCTCCTCACTATGCAATCAGCATCCACCAGTATTCAAATGAGATATTCAAAGATCATCCAAATAGTGGGTTTGTTACCTGTCAATCTTTACTCTACTGGACTTCTTTCTCTGAGGATATTTGAAGGAGAGGGTGTATGACATTATCTCAACAACAGTAAAGGATCTTCAAGACTGCATAATTACTATTTGTGCAGAGATTTCTACTGACACTCTAAAGGTTGTGAGGAACTCCAACATCATGTTCAATTGAGGTTGGATGCTGGTTGAGACATTTTGAACATATCCTTGATTAGTTTTTGTTTTTTGATTAGACTCTATGTTTTTAATTTATTGATTTGGGATGTTATGTTTTGATGCTGGTTTGTTATTTACATGTAAAAAAAATAAGTATCATACCTCCTTTGCATGTAAAAATGTTTTCATTTCATTTTTGAGTGAACTATTCATCTAGTTTTGATGATTTTTTTTTTAGTGTGTTCAGAATTGAATACTGAACAAATTTGTAATCGGAAATTTTTTCCTATCTATAGTTTAAAATAGAATTTGCAAGTAAACTCATTTGCATAATCAGCTCATTTGAAAGTCACCATTAGATAGCTCACCCATACTTCCTATTTGTTGGCATTAACAGATTTTCGAAATCTATGATAGTTATCAAGTTATTTGGAGGGGTATAGACTTTTCTTCCACCCTATATATTCATGGTAATGATGTTAGCAAATATAAAACTAATAACAGTATCTGCAAACAGAAGTTTTAAAGTGTGTTTTGGCAACTTGAAGTTAATCATTCTGAATAACTGATTATTGTAGGGCTTGTGCCGAGCCCTGAGGTGAACAACAGGCATTAGGCCTAAAAGCAGTAACGATGCGTGAGGTAAGGATGGCGAATGAGACCTGTCAATGGCTTAGACACGAACAACATTGAAAAACATTTAACAGCTTCTTTATTAGTCAGTCAGAGAGAGTTAAGATTTTTATTTCTATTTACAAAGATTCATTCAGTACTCCCGACATACAGAGAGAAATACCTTGTAATGTTCGTAGAACTTCCACAAATCACAGAAATCTCTTCTTTTATATCAGCTATCTAATCACAGTCTCTAGTCCCTTTTTTTAACAGTCTTTAGTCCAACTAGATTATTGATGGATGTGAACAACTTCCAGAAGAAATATCCAGGAAAAGGTCTTACTGTATGTCCAACTGCACTGATAAAAAAGGTGTCTTATCTCAACTTCCAATAGGTTACATTTGTTCTGGTAATAACTTCCTTAGGTCTTTGGTGGCCTTCCATAGGTACAAAATATTTAAAATTTACAGGTCCAATCATTATGCGGAGCGAAGTATGATTTAGAGATTGATGAAACGGACACCAAACAATCGGGACATAAACGAAGCGAAAACCAAGCGAAGCGAAGCCTCGAACTTGGCATCCTTTCTCTTTTATAATATTGACCTTTTATTGCCTTTCCCTAGGGATGTTTATCTCTCTAACTTTCAGATGGTTCAGGTGTCAATTCTTAGAATTTGAATTGACACCTGAATAAACTATTTTATCGAGATTTATTGTTTCAAAAAACAATGTCGAAACATAATACACCCTGTTATCTTATTGCAATATTGCCGTCAAATTCCTCAACTCGTCTCTGCAGAGGGGGGATTCCTGATCCCACATTATTACCGATATCTGTGCAAATATGAGTTTGTGTTTTATTGTTATGAAGCAAAGGAAAATTAAGATAGTAGAAAAAGTTAGTATAAAGGATGATTTTCAAGAAGCATAGTTCAGATTTTGATAAGTTTTAAATAAATTATGAATATCAATAGGTATATTCTAAAATGAAATTTAAAGTTATGTATGTAGTATATTAAATTCACCAAACTATTGAATAAATTGATATTATGAATTTGCAGAAAACATGGACCAGATTTCATAGCAGTTCAGTTATCTATTAATATTTAGTTGTTGAAGCCTTAAGCTTAGAACACACCGAGACTTTTCTGTGCAGAGAGGCAAAACGCAGAAAGAAACTTATGCATATCTAGGCAGAAACAGGGCAGAAAACTGACATTAGCTCAGCTCAACTTTCTCATTTTCCTGGAGGTTTCTGCCTAACTACAACCAATCGTAGCATTGTTTATATATGACGTCATAAACATTTAAAATGTGGCGGAAAGTAAGCAACGATTGTCTGCTGTAAATACTGAGATATTTATCAAAGACATAAGAAAATATTCCTGTCTTTATGACAAAAAGAATAAAAATTACAAGGATGCAGTTTTAAAGCAGTCTATATGGAAAGCCATCAGCATATAGCATAATATAACAGGTAATAAATATAGATCATTCTGAAAACAACTTCCAATCACATTTGCCAGACACGGAGAAATTATATTATATTCATAAAATTATAATAGAATGTAATGGAAATATAATATAAATAATGATTTCTTTTTTAAAGTGAAAATATTTCAAATTTAAAAAATATTTGAAATTGTTTTAGAATATATTTATAAATTATCAATTTGCTAAATATAAGAAAGACACAAGGTGTGGCTTTTCATTTCTTAACTGTAGAGTCCCTAGATATATAGAGTAACATATTCCACCACCATGTTACATCCTCTGTCTATCGATAATTATGGGTAACGTTGTAAAAAGTAAACCATAATACTATATTTCTTTTCTAATTTATAATTACAAAATTAGAAAAAGAAATATAGTATTATGGTTTACTTTTCACAAAGTTACCCGTGATTATCAATTGGCAGAGGATGTAAAATGGTGGCAGAATGCACTCTACTTAGCTGCATTTGTGTCGATTTAAGTGTGTGTCACCTGCTATATTTTGCAGAAAACAGAACCAAAGCAGGATGAAACTTTTCTGCATTCTGCTATTCTGCACAGAAAAGGCTCAGTGTGTTCTAAGCTTTAGGTGATTAGCATTGAAGTCTATTTACTGTCATATATTTGAGAATAACTTAATGTTGTTAAAATAGATAAGATCTAATTAACCTGGAAATTATTCTCTTTCTCTGTTATTTAATACCATTCTTATTTGGTTGCATTTAGGAAGGAGTCTATTTTCTCTCTTTTTTTTTTTTTTTTTTAATATGGTCTTACCCATAATGTTGTTATTTTTTTTTTTTTTTTTTTTGATTAATATGGTCTTACCCATAATGTTGTTATTGTAATGATATCTCATGCAATTATCTTTTGTTACATAATCATGTTTGTTTTAATTTAATTAGTTCTTATGCTATAAAGAAAATAGTTTATCCAACTATTTTCTTTATAGCATATATAATGTAATATATGATTAATATATAAAAATTTCTTATGATGATAATTTTATATAAATTATAATATTTTCTACAAAATAGATTTGCATAGTATATATGTTTCTTCCATCAATATTATGATTTATACAAATTCTTAATGTTTGAACTAATTGATTAATTGAATTTTGTAGTGATGGTTGATGAGGAATTTTAAAAGTTAAAAGCATTGCTGATTATAATAAATTTTGCATTCTTCCTTAAATGAATGCAAGTAGTCCTTGACTCACAACTGCTTTGATTTATAATCACTCATATGACTGTGATAAAATTCAATAATTCTGTGACTCAATACAATTCAATAGGTTTGAGTCCCACTTTAATAGAAAATATGGAAAGCATCCTTTATATCTTATTCTTGTAGTTTTCTTTGTGTTTATTAGGATAATTTATAGTCTCTAGTAAACATTAGAAGTGAGAAATCCATAAATTTTTAGCATTTTCAACTTCCAACAGCAGAGTTTGAAACTGACCCTGTCATAAGGTTGTTGTATATTGTAAATTTTGTTTTCTTATTATAACTTTATAAAAAGAATATTAAGTGAAAATAAAGATTGGATATATTTATTTAAAATACCCAAAGTATTATTTAGCTGTTAAATTTCTTTTATACAGTTAAAACAAGATTCTTCTAATGCAAGTAGAGAATGTGATATTTTGAGAAATGAACAATCAACTTTAATGAAAAAATTAGGAACATTGAATGCTGAACATAAAGTAAATTTATTTTTTAATTATTATTATTTTGAATAATATTAAGAGAAGTGCTTTTGCAATATTTTGTTTAATTTATTGGAATATAAATTTGTAGCCCAAATATTATTTTATACCAATAAAAGAATTTGATTTAATTAAAATTAATTTTTTACATCAATAGCAATTTAATAATCATCATATTTAT
Organism: Olivierus martensii; assembly: GCA_000484575.1. Lineage (NCBI taxonomy): Eukaryota > Metazoa > Arthropoda > Arachnida > Scorpiones > Buthidae > Olivierus > Olivierus martensii. Next base: position 17,011 of record AYEL01078754.1, read on the forward strand.
TACATATAACAATGCTTGATGATTTCTAAATGAAAACTGAATATAAATCTAGAGAAATCCAACACTGTTTCATATAATTTAATGTGACTTTAGTAAAAACTGAATATTTTTATTTTTTTTGTAATAATTCTAATTCATTAATCTACATAAATTAATTTGCATTGAGAAACCAGAAAATACATTTTACATATTTTAAAAAACAAATGTATTTTCATTATTTTCTGAAATTTGTAATTTCAGAAAATACTGTAAATGTATTTATTGAAAAGACTTTTTCAGAAAATTATTTATAGAATTATTTGGCAATTTTTGACCGTGAAAAGTATCTTTCTTATATTATTATTTTCTATTTTACATAAGAATAAAGATAATAATTGGAATTAAGAAATATTCTTATATTAATGGCACTTCTTTTTATAAAATATTTTTTCTCTAAAGTGATATTTTTCCAAAATGTTTTTAATAAATTTTGAAAACAGTAATTAATAAAATTCCCAATATATATTCTTTATGGAAATTTTATTTGTATAGTCGAACCACTGTAACTTGGCCAAGAGTTGGGTCGTCTCATTGTTATTGCGAGATAAGCATGGGATAATTTATCAAAATTTTTATCAGAATGTAACTAATAACTATTGTTTGATGATATATATTGTTAAAATGGAATAAAATTTTCTAATTTGTCATTATAGTTAAAAAAAGAATTAGAGAATGCAGAAATTAGACTTCTTGCATCAAAAAATAAAATCAAAGAAATATCTGAGAAGCTTCAACCAATTAAAGTAAATATTAGAAAAAAATTATTTTTAATTTAATATTATGTTTGATAATTAATTATTCAATTTACAGCAAAATCTTGAAACAATTATAAGAAGAGAAGCAAGTATTAATGAAATCAAAGAAGAAAAAGGTAAATTGGATAAATTTCACATTTTTGATAGCTGGTATTGAGATTTAATATTTTGATAAGAATTTCCAATATAATTCAATAAAGTTAATCGAATTTATTATAAATTAGTATAAACATATATAAAGTATATATTTTAGAAGATATTTTAATTTTATAGCAAAACATGAAGGCAGAAAGAAAGAAATTTTAAAAAGGCAAAATGAATTAAAACATAATATTAAGATAATATTTCAAGGCTCAAAACAACAGTTACAATTACAAATAAATGATTTTGAAACAAAACTGCAGGAGAAGAAAAATTTATTGAAAAAGGTAAAAAATTAATCTTATTTTAAATAGAATTAAATTTAAAATGTAGTAAGAAATTGTATAAGACAGTCATTTGCAAGTATATTGTAGAATATCTTTATTATTTTTTGACTTTTCTCCCAAAAAATTAACAGATCCATTACACTACTGTATTCTGATAAAAAGCAAAGAAGTAGAAAACACTTTATGATAATAATAATGAGAACTTTTCCATAAAATCTTTTAACCTTTAACGCTCTAAAAGTAAAAAAATGAACGTTCTTTAACGATCCAAATTATATGAAATATGATATTTAATATTCGATATTTTGCCATAACTTTTTTATTTTTTAAGTTTTTGGCACGAAAAAATTATATATTAAAAATTTAAACAGAAAGGAGGAAGATAAACGGAAATAAAAGAAAAATCCAGAGTACGGAGTCTCCTACTTCTCTTTCCCAAGAAAACTCAACTTTACTCCAGGTATGTGGGGGTTGGATGTAGCACACCCACTCTTTATTACTACAATTAAGATACTATATTTAAAGCATCAGCTTCGTTTCCTTTTTAATGTATTTTTTTACAGTATTTTTAAATAATAAACTTTCTCTTCTTTTCTTTATCATATTTTCGTGTGTTTTAATTCTCCTGTGCTCTGGACCCCTTGTGCTAGGACTCACAACTACTCGATATCATTCGGCCATAGTAATATGTATGTATCATCTCGAATCCTCACAACGTGTTTTATAGTTTTCATGTATACGAGGTAGTTTTTAAGTAAAGTGACTAGTCCATAGAAACATGGGCATCCTGTATATACAGTACATATACTATACAGGAATATCTCAATTATCGCGGTTAATGTTGCCACGAAAAATACCCCAATAATCGAATCTGCGATAATTGGGATAAATAATGTGTGTAATATGGGTGATCATTGCCAAGGATTTTTCAAATATATTAATTAGATAAATGATGCATGTAAAATGGGTGATCATTGCCAAGGATTTTTCAAATCTATTAATTAGGTTTATGTATGAGGTAAAAAAGAAATGTGTTGAATGAGCTAATCTAAGTTGATCACTCTATGTTTCTTCTTGATAGCTGTAGCCTTGATATCATCCTTATTTCTTTTAGCATTCATTGTAAGGGTAAAAAGAAGAAAACTAAATATCCACATGTACTTCAAGTAGAGGTGGATAGTTACTGGTGAATAGTGAGCAGGCATGATCCAATTGGATAAAAACGAAGTGCTACTTGGAGAGTAGCGACTCAAACTAAATGTAATTCTGGTTGCATGTGTAGTGGGCTACATCTTGTGGCCACGATAATTCGAATTTGGAGTGCAATAATTCGAATTTTGATTAAAATTATAAATCGCGATAAATCGAGAATCACAATAATCGAAACCGTGATAATCGAAATATTCCTGTACTACAATTATAAAATATGAAAAATTCCAAAATCTAAAATACATCTGGCCCCAACAGTTTTAGATAGAGAATTATGGACCTGTATTTAAAATAATATTTAAATTTAAAATTATTAAATAATATAATAATTTATTTTGAGAATTGCCATAATCAAACCTGTGATAATCGAGATATTCCTGTATAACAAGCATTTATCAATTACTAGCAAATGGATTAAAACATTTTTAATTAATAATAATGAAAAA